>JAEMON010000003.1:7559465-7571993 GCA_030264115.1 Lygus lineolaris | reverse complement strand
CAATATATACACCTAAATATTTGATTACAGAAGGGTTGTCATGAACAGATGAGAGATCACGCGTACCAATTATCGCGAATCGAATTATTGACATCATAAATATTTGATTCAGTGCAAGAAAATATAATACCCCAAAATCATGCATCATTACATACATATATGATAATCATAGATTTATTGCATTAGAACATAGTGGTTCCTTACGAACGTCACAATACAGACTAGATCAACAATGACACAAGAATTTATTTTCGAATAAGAAATGGGTAGCTTATTTACACTGGTAGGTAAACCTACTGGTTGGAACTCAAAATGTCTCTGACGCTGTACACAGGATTGTCCAACAAGGTAGCCCTGATGTATCATCTGGTAGTAGGAGTCGGCTGGATCTTTCGTGGTTTCTGGTAGATCGACGTGGCTACGTGCCCACGTGAGCAAGATTGGATTGATGGGATCTCTGCAGCCTTCGTTCTCGTCCCATTGTGTCACGGTCATGAGTTGTGGCTCATGTTGAATCTCTCGCTCGTCGTGAGTATAGCTTCAAAGTTCAAGTATGAATTGAGAGGGAGCTGTCAAAATCTTGAGTTCCTTCAAAATGGCACGACTAGAGGCTCTCGAATGAGCTCGTGCCAAGATTCTTAAGACCTTTTCCTGAGCTATAAGAACCATTTTGGCACCAGACGAGTTCCCCCACAGAAGAATACCATATAAGAGTCTGCATAAAAGCAACCCATGTGAGTACATCTTTCTCAATACCTCTCGAGATGCCCTATGTGAAGCTCTACGTAGCATGAAGGTGGTAGTTGCCAGCTGGGCAGCGATAAACTTTCAATAACCCGGTCCCGTCAGGTCCAGAGCCAACTCCTGCGTCTTGTCAGGATTCAGTATCAGGTTGTTGGAGATGAACCAATCTTGGATACGGCGCAAGGCGACCTGATTCCCATGTATCGGAGGGCAAATGGGAGAACGTTAATATAGACCAAGAACAGGGCAGCATCAAGGATTGAGGCCATGAATAACTCCATAGCTAAGATCGTTGAAGCCAGAATATTCAACATTCAACGAAATACATTGACGACAGCCCAACAGGTAAGACGTGAAGAATAAAACAGTACTCCGGCCAAAATCGAAAAATGAAAGCATTACAGCGACGCGTCGAGCGATAAGATGTCGAATGCTTTCGAGTGGTCCACGTACACACCCTCGAGAAGTCCTCCAGTTCGGCCAAACAATCTCTAACTAGAGCAGATGCAGCCAACTTGATCATCAGCGAGACTTTCGGGTGTTTGTCAAGAATATCTCGAGTCTCAGAAGTACAATTTTCTCAAATATTTTAGCCAGGATCGGAATCAAAGCAACTGGATGGAAGTCATAAAATTTTCCTTTCGAGCCTTTCATAAAGATGGAACTACCTTCGAAAACATTCATTTCATAACATACAGCTCCACGGATAAAGAGTGCTTAAGAGTCATGATCGCACGATGAACTTCTTCAAGGAGAGAGAGTGAAACATGTATATCAGGCTTAGTCATATTATAGGATAAACAGGCTTAGGCATAAATACATGTAATAGATGAATTACAATAGAAGAGGAAAATAAGGTCAAGTGAGGAATATGAGGCAACTGGAAAAGCCTCTATCGACTACGTAGCCATTTAATAAAGACATCCACAGAGTTGGTCATGAACCCATTTCGTGGCTGAGCACCAGACATTTTATTTCAGGCCGATTGCAGTACTTCACATTTACCCTTCGGGCCGGGTAAGGAGTGTAATAAACAAAGTTGACGTCAACATTTTTAAATGTTTAAACATTTATTTTGTATTTAAGATCTACGAAAAAATTATGGGAAGTTGAGTACTATTTGAACAAATTTTCTAAACCGCTTCCTAAGGAAATGGAAGGAGAGTAGGTCTCGTTTGACACCCGCATACCCTACTACAATGGCTTATTGTCCTCCACAAAAATTGGATGTCTTCAGCAAATAACGTTCATGTAATTCAATAATTCAATATCTTTACTCTCTCCATAACGATATTGATGGACAGTATTGTTAGTTCACCATAGTCCACTTTAAACCAAAACAACTAAAATTAGGAGCTTATCACTATTTTTATTACCCGTGTTCAATAGGAAAATTGCTCTTTTCGGACGTTTTCCGGCCAATTACGGCACTCAGAATATTTTCATGGGCTTGAGGGGTACCTATTGGATAATTATTTTGACCTATAAGAAGAGGTAACTCAAGAGTAACTTGAGAAGAGACGAGATCCATGGCGACAGAACTAGAACTAGAGGTAAAAATGATCTCTGGCTATCAAATTATAACAGGCTAAACGGCCAATTACTGGGCGATCAAATGTCATAATAAATTAGGTAGGTACCGTTGAAAATAAATTGGAGAAGACAATATTTAAAGCTTCGAAAGATCTATATAACAGTATAGATACTTAAATACAAAATCTTTCAACTCTGAAGACGAATAACTGTTATGCTTATTATTCAAAATATAACATTTTTCCAGTAGGGACCTTGATGTTTCATACAATTTTTATCTAAATTTACTTATAGTTTAGAAAAAATATACCATTAACAGCCTTGAATTTTTCACCAGAGATGATACCTGGGCTAGTTGCCTTATGCCGTACGTACACCTACTAAGTAAATTCAACATCGATATGTGTTTAGGTACCTTTATATGTTTAATATCTTTCTGTGTTTAGGTACCTACCCAGTTATAAAGTTATCCAGTGTGATCCATTAAACGTGAACACCCCACTTATTTAAAGAAATAATTCACTTATCGAAAAAATACGAGTCTCCTAATTTTTCCACAAGGAGTTCAAAAATCATCGTTCAAAAAATTGCGCATGAGCGTAACGTGCAAATCGAATCCAACATCCTTAGGTACTTCAAATGGAAACCCGAATTTTCTTAACGTAAAATTTCACGAAAAAATAATACATCCAGTTTCTTATGAAAAAATAGCTGTCACTTGAATTTTTGAGTAAGCAAAAATGTGCACAAAAAGGCGGAAAATTTGCTTGAAAATCAAAAAATTTATTATATTACCTATATTATTACCTATATATACCTATTTCTGACTTGAGGTATTTTATTTCACGCGGAATCATGTGGTTAAGACCGTTTTCCGATCACCACCTCATACCTAGAAAACCGAGCATATACCTACTATAGAATGGCACAAAATACCACCGATTTCCGAGAAATAATTGATGCTACCTATCGAAAAATACACCTCAACCTGAAAACATAGTAGCCTACCCCAAAATCGTGTATCACATAACACGGGATTTCGCGAAATTTTGGGTCTTTTGGCCACCCTCGTTCCACATTGAACGTAGAGCAGGTTTTTAAGCTTTTTGAATGAACCGCGCGAAAAACCGAAAATTCGACAACGCTCGTCCCGTCCATTCCTTGAAGGGCCTCTCACACTGGCAAAAAAATACGTTCAATATTTTGAGCAAAAATGTCGTGCAAAATATTGAATGGTCGGGAGCCCTCAGACTCCACAACAATGTTGCACAATATTTCAGTGCCGATTCAACTCGCGATGGAAAACCCCTCACACCGCGCTCCTTACCTACAAAATATTGAACGGTTCGCAAAAACTTTCAAACTTCTTGGGCAAACATGACATCTTCTAAATTTTGCACAATATTTTGAAGTCATGGGGCTAACCCACACACCCCGAAAATTCCATCCAAATCGGACCATAACTTCATGTAGTTTTGCTTGGGACTAGGAATTGACCACGCAGACCGACAAGGAACCAAAATTGTTCAGAACGGTCTGAAACGTAAAAAGTTCCATTCAGGCAGCATGAGTTGATGAGCGAATTTTCAAGGAATTATTTTAACGAATTTTGTGGGTGATTCTTATAGAAAATTTTGCTCTGATTCCAAATATACCATCATGTTCCTATGTTTAAGGTAATTTATACCAAAAACCTCAAAAACACGTTTAATGACCCTAAATTGTCACCATTTGAACCCTTGGAGTACTCCAAAAATTCTGGCCAACGAACTCATCCTTTCTCTAGTTATCATTGACATTTTGGATTTTTTATTGATTTTTTAGATAGATTAAAGGTTCAGATATCGTCTACAGTGAGGAAGCAATTTGATTTTGTGTTGATAAATGCCTGACACAGACTTGTAACTGATACATTACAGAAATGCAGATGATCAATTTGTAGTGTAGATAAAAAGAACGAAAATGTTAAAACACATTTATTAAAATGTAGAAAGCTTGTACCTAGGTATAATTCGAAGCATCAGTATCACCCAAAACTAATAAATGCTTGTAGCCCGTATTTTGCGTAAAATTCCAGAAGATTTTCCAGTTTCCCTTGACTTTTTCAGGTTTTCCCTGACCACTTTCTTTTTCCCTGACTTTTCCAGGTTTTCAAGGTTTTCCTGACCCGTAGAAACCCTGTTCAGTAGAGTGATCACGGATTGCATTCGAGATTATAAATAAATATTCATTCGAAATACTCTCTCCATATTCCCATATTATTGCTCGAGGTCCGCAATTAATTGAAAATGTCACCGACCGACCGGGTATGGCTGGGGAAGCCGATAGTGATCAGAAACCTGCTGCGGCATTCAAGAGCCTGTGCCGTCCGACATTCTTCATCCAAGGGATCAGCTATTGTACAGTCGTGACTGTCTAATTAAAAAGCTCTGTTCTCTTCCCCACTGCTTGCTGTTCGTCTTCCATTTTTATTCGTCCCGAAGGCGAATTCCTTCCGCTGTGCTAAAAAGGGTAGGGCTTGAGGGTGACTCGGCAGTATTGGGAACGCATACAAGTTTTATGCCTTCGGGAGATATTCTTTACAAAGGGTGAAAGTCGGAAAGGTTCCTTACCTTTGAAACCAGGGTTATCGAAAGCGAAGACAGATTCACCTTTCTCCGGGTCTGGAGGAAGGAGGACGAGGTGTTGACCTGCAACAGAAGTAAATGGCAAACCATTAGAACTGCAGTCGATGAGCAGCTCGTACAGAAACGGCTGCAACCTGCGTTGGAGAGATCTACTCTAGTTTTTGAGCTCCGAGTAAAAACTCAATAAGACTGACTGAAGATAGTATTTTATGATCATTTTTAGAGCTGGCTCGAGAGGAGTGCCCTACGGCGAGTGAGATGTACCTCTCTAGGTTTCTACTAGCAAGGTCTAACTACTTGAAACTATTTTAATGAACACGAAAGTCGGTGTGAATCAACGAATGGACTTTTATTCATTCAATATTTGAACAGACATGTGAATCATATAGTTGACAAAACTAATTTTAAACATACATGTTACGAACGAAAGCAACCACCAAACTTGACGCCGTTGATCACGTTTGACGCCACCAAACTTGACGCCTTGATACCGTTAATACATGTTAACGGTACGAAAGCAACCACCAAACTTGACGCCGTCGAGAGACCACATCTCCCAAATCTTTGGGGAGTTTTCTTTAGAAAACGTGAAGCTAATCGTTTCTGAAAAACCCATTTCGAGTTGAGGCTTTCTTCTTTCACCCGGAAGAACAGGTAGGTATTTGATGAGCAAATTTAAGCGGAACTAATTGATCTTTTTAAAGAGAGCCAAAGTGTCATTATGAATAGCAAATAAACTAAAAAGTATACAATTATGGTATGGCAGGGTGGTCCTTTGGGGATTCAAGTTAATACAGGAGTTTAAAAAACGACTAGTTAAAAAAGTTACCTTGCTCTCAAATCAACAATGACATTGAAAACATGAAATAAATAACCAGCAATTTATAATCAACCTTACAATGTTTTAACGAATCATGAGACAGTAAAGTAATGATAATAAAATTTGAAACGTTTGAAATGTGAACTCACATAAAAATCGATCGAACGACAATAGTGATTTCAATATTATTTTTGCCTACAGACTAAAAAGTCTAGGGAAAACAAAATTTAATTGACAGTTGAAAAACATCGATTTTCAGTACCTAGGTACCTATTTTATTGTTTGCTTGTACTAGCATAATTTCTCAACTCTGATCCCATTTAATTTATTTTATTTGAGAAAAAGTTCCAGTCATGCAGCATGAGCGAATTTTCAAAGAATCATTTCAGCCGATTCGGTGGGTTATTTTCATAGGAAATAGTTCGATGATTCCGAATATAACATAATATTTCAGTGTTTAGAATAGTAATTTACACCAACAACCTCAAAAACACGTTTTTACCCTTATTTTTCAAAATTTGACCCCTTATAGTACTGTACTCCAAAAATTCTGGCCAACGAACTCATCCTTTCATTTGTTGTTCTTGACATTTTGATTTTTTTTTCAGAGCATAACTAGGTTGAGATATCGTCTGGAATGACACAAACATATTCATAAACATGAAAAAAGTTAAACTTCAGGAATCGTTTAAGAATGGTCTCAAACGGATTTACATGAAGATAATTTTCAAAAATTTGCTTACTTGAATAGAATTTTGAAGCCATTGAAATAACTTCATTTTCTTCGAAAGTTCGCTAAAAAGACAATCTGTTCTAATCGTGATGTAGGTCCCAGTTGCAGTACCTATTCCGAGAAAACAGCTTGCAAAAGTAGGTACGATAAGTGCAAGGAATATATTTCATAACTTCCTGGAACTCTTATACTTCCTATCTTGCAGAATAACATGCTAAAAGTGGGTAATGCTAAAAAGGGGTCGGAAGGGAAAGGGGACTGCAGATTTGGGTGGGCAGTATAGCTCAGAGAACAGGTCTGACTGGCATGCGAGGGAGGAAGTGACAGTTTTTCGCCTCTATTCGAGATCTTCCTCTGGTTATTGGAAGCTGTACCATTCAGTAAATACCTCCGTTGCCCCTTTACGGTCCATCCTATTTTTGTTCCTATATAGCTGTGAGTCCGTTGGGTAATGATTGAACTTCACCAGACATAAATTTTCCGATTACATCAGTTCCTGGCAATAAACTGACTTCGTAATTATCACGAAAGAACAATGTTCCTCTTTTTCAACTCAGGAAAGAATTCCATTGAGTCTATCTAGATGTGGTACAAAGTTGCATACTTCCTGAAACCGTATAACTGAAATCGTTACATTGAATTAAATTTGAATGGTTTTCTAAACTACACACTTTTATACGGTTCATATTCATGTGGTGAGCTTCTTATTTAGTTCAGATTCCTCCAAAAATACTGAGCACTAAAATTTCGTCTACATCTTCCTTCAATCCTAAATCAAGTGAACAATTGTCTGGTTACAATGACTTTTATGAACCCTTGTCTAACAAGGCTCTTATTATTTTCACACCCTTATTCGATGAGATCTTAACTCTTAGAGTCTGTGAAAGTGTGGGTGAGTTTTGGCCAACCAGCGTATTTTCTGAAACCAAATTACTTTCATCACATTGTTGCTTATAATAATCTTTCTTAATATCTGGACACACTATGACGTGATGTTTTCTTAGGCAGACCGAACATCCATTAGCTTCGACTACTCTCACATTTTTCTCTTCTTATATTATGATAAATTGCTTACTCTGAAACAGTCGACTGAACGAGTCGTGCTGAACAGACGCGACGGGTCCAAAAGGTAACTAGAAATTATTGCAGTGCATTGAAGTGAATATAATGTATTTATTACAAGCATATAAACGACATAACATACTATACAATAATAAGATAATGATATAATTCAACATCCATCCGGCCGTCAACAACATGGTAATGTTAATAGAACTTTCAATAATCCATTTTGATACCTACGTTTTCACTTCAGACACAGTTAGGTAAATACGTTATTAGAATTATTTGTCGAAGATGGGATTGAGAAAATTGAAATAAAAAATGTACGAGAATAATATCTTTATACTTACAGTTCAATCGGTTATCTTCATTGGCGAATGGAGCTACTTCCGCTATTAACATGGCTTTGTTTAGGTACTTTGAAGTGGAGCCATTTATAATAAGTTTTTTTACAGTTTCATTCAGTAACATTATATTTATTGATGCCATTGCAATTAAATACTTATTTTTATGACGATCCTCGAATAGGAAATTACTTTTACTAACTTTTCTAAGGTTTCCTAATACGGATTTACGATCATTACCTACGTCTGTAGGTATTTCCTCCATAAAATTAATCGCTAATAGGTACCTCTACTAGGATGACTAAAACTTTAACTGACGTTATTTTATCATCCTCATCTGAGGTTCCCAACCTGGCGTATATATTAACTGCGTAAGCAGTTTTATGGCTAGGTGTGACTCGAAAAAATGTGACGTTTTTGTGTCACGAAAAATGTCACGAAAAATGTAACGTTTTTATGCGACGATTTTGTGTGACGATTTTTTTTTTTCAATTATTTTTTTAAATTTTTTTTCGCGCCGAGTTTATATATATAATATATTTCAAATGGTTTGTTATCCAATTTTTCAAAATTGTCTCCATGAAACGGAAAAAACAATCAGAAATGGAATTACCTATTACCTAGATATTATTTGGCACATGGGATGAGTAGAAGCGATGGTATTTTCTGACTGAATGCCTCACACAATCATGATCAAACTTCACAGCAATTGCAGTGCTCAAACATTCCTCATAAATATTCAATATTGCGCAAGGAGTTCACGATCGTGTTGATATCTTTCTAAACATGAACATAAGTATTTTTTGCTCTAAACTATTGTAGATTGATGTCCTCTTTTTTGCGTGCGGCGTGCCCGGTTTGCGATGATTCATCTGCCAGTCCCCAACTGCCCTATCTAAGTTTGAGCGGACCATTTAGAGCCCAATCTAATATCATTGAAAATGTTATCGAATCCTGATGAAAACGCTGGACGATATGCATGTGGCAAGGATTTGCGGACACAGACAGGCTGACATGGAATCAAATTTGAACTTGCATGGGTAGGAATTTTGCGTTTGGAACATAAAAATACAAAAATTGAACCATTAAAACCCCCTGGTGCCAATTTCAGTTTGAACTTAATGTTGGTTTGCCGAGAAAATGGGTTGAAATGGAGCGCGTGACGTCATTTAGGTTGCGCAAAAGGGAGTCGCACAGTGGGACAAAATAGGGTTTTTTCGCGACATGGTGATGATCTATCTTCATAGGAAATCTCGAGCTTTCCAAATTTTCAGAGAGAGATTCCAAATATACCCCATGTTCCTATACATAAAATAGCTTCTTAAGGTGTTTTCCTTCAAAAAACACGTTTTTGATTATTTTCCCATTTTACTTTTACTATTACATTTCAAAAAAAATTTTAAAACATGATAGGTATGTATTTTGAACTATATCGAGGTTGGAGTTATTTTATTGTTAGTAATTTTCACTTGTTCAAACACGATTTGCGAGCGGAGTCGGACCTAGTCGAATGACATTTTTTTCGTATTTCCCTTGAAAAATACCTAAGGAAGACATCTGTGAAGGTCTTTCGTTGGATGAAGTTAGATGGTTTTTTTAATCCACTCTAGAAGATAAATATAGTTGAAATGAGGGGGCTTAAATTCAAAATAACGTCCCAAAATGGGTCGGATTGCAAATGTCTTCAATTGAAACCATGTTCAATTGAAACCAGACAATTTTGAATAAAGTTATAGAACAATTTATTTGTTTGAAATATTTACTGATTTTTTCTTCAAATTTTGTTAATTTTAAAACTTAGAAATCAAAGTATGACCTTATTTATGGATCAATTAATCGATTGTCCCGTGATTAACCGCTGCAGAATTTAATTTTCTACAACTTTTTTTGTAGAACCAAAATGGTTTGAACAGTTCTATAGTAAGAGTAAAATGGGAAAATACGTCGAAAAATGTGTTTTTTTTTTCGAAAGGAAAACACGTTAAGAAGCTATTTTAGGTATAGGGACAAGGGGTATATTAGGAATCAGCGCGAAATTCCCTATAAAGATACGAAAGACCTGGACCTAACTGACGATGAGACGTCAGTTAGGTTCAAATTACAAGATCCATTTTTGGTAACTTTCCATCGTCGGGTACCCCTCATATAGCACCTTTTTGGGAAGCCCTCATTAAGATCTTTCAAATTATGAAACAATAAATCCCCATGGAAGTTCCCCATTGTCCAAAAGTGGAGAAAGCTGACCAGATGTCGATTAGGACCATTTTAAGGTGGTGTTTCAGAAATTCAAGTTTCTGCTTATTGCAATACATTCCTTTCGCCTCTCTGGTAGGCTGAAGAAAGTAAAATAATGATGAAGCATGATCATGATGTTAGTATTATGTATGATGTATGATGTTAGTATGATGTTAGTAGCTGGTGCTTTATTTACTTTTTACTTCTTTTGAAGAGGGAAAAGAGTTTTGAAGTAACACAACTGATCATTTTTGAAAAGGCAAATCGTCACCAACATCTTTGATTAATAGCTGTAAAACACCTTTTAGCAATAAAAATAGTTTTTTTCGAACTGGACTATCGCTGAATTTGATAGCTTTCGAGGGCATTCCATCTTTCAGTGAATAGCTGTGATTACATCTTGATTGAGTGCTAAAATACAATTTAGGAGGTAACTTCCAATATTAATTCACTATCTATATTATTACTCAATCTGTCCATTGGAACACTACAGCTTCATGACTAATTCCAACCTTATTGAATTAGTATCATAGTAGTAGTCAATAGTATCAATAGTAGTATCAAAATAAATTCAGTATCAGAGAAGTTTCACTAAAATTTTCACAATTCGAGGCTTGAATTGAAAAATCAATACCTTATTCCTTATTACGACGTTACGAAAAAAAAAAAAAATTAAACCACATACTTGGTGGATTACTACACTAACAAAAATTCCAATTTTTTGCACTTGAGTGAAGGGCTATTTTATAATGGAATTTCACGTAGAATCAGAATATATGCAATAAAAATTGGGGTTCGAATTTGAAATAAAACAAAGATTGCTCGCGTTCATCCACAGGAACATTAAATTACTAACTCACCACCATTATAAAAATAATTATATAAATTACAACAATTGTGGTCGATCAATGTTAGGGAAAGGAAATTATTTTACACGCCAAGACTCAAAATAAGAATCAAACACTTTTTTCTGAGAAAATGTAGAAGAGGTAGCATAATTAGAAGCATAATAATTGAGTTATGCATTTTGCGTAATAATTGAAGAGGAAGTTGAAATCTGACCCTAATTACCTGGTTTTAAGGCACCATATCAACTTGCTGTGGAGATAAGATTGGTGATCCATAACTTCGCAACCTCCCTGTATTACATGTATATAATATATTATTCTTATGTAGTTATGTATAATTTTCAAGTATGTGTGTGTCTGCCACTTTGTTTGTGATGCAAACGGCTACACTGATTTCCATGAGGTTTTTTTGCAACATGATGGCTCAATGCACGAAATGAATCGAGTCTTGTATGTTTTCATGCTCGGGAGACTCAAAAACGGCTACGTAACATTAAAAGCGATTTGTAAAACCAAGTAGTATCAAGGCTGTTTGAACTGACCTACCCTCTTGGAGCTAGAGGCTGTAGCCTCATCGCTAAAGGCCTGCAGAGCTATCCACTGCCAATGCTAACATCTCGAGGTGAGGTACAATCAAGATTTTAAGGCTCGCATATTCTTGGGAGAGATCAACACACTGAACAGGAAAAACAGTCGAGCATTCATGTACGAGTATGTGTGACCCCAGGCAGTGAAGTGTTCCCAATGGCCAACTTTCCCTCCAATCTGACTTTACACGCTTCTTCATTAGCAGCCACCCGCGAAGCATCCGTCAAGAGGTTTCTAGCACTGCAGGGTATCCGACTGATGTGCTTGAAACTTTCTTGAAAAGCCTTCCCGTTAAAAGCCCATTTGAGTCTCAACTCAGATAGAGCCGTCCATCTAAAAGCCGCGTAATTCGCGATAGCGCGAACATTGCTGCAGTGAGAGGGAAATTCGACGGTGTTCTAACAGGATTCAAAGTGTCTTTACAAACAAAAACCTCAGGTGCGAGGCTTCACACTACTTCCCTCAGCTGTATTTGGCCCTCAATCTATTTTTGTGGAGATGAGGGGTTTCGGAACTTGTTTCTACTTGTTAGAAGAGTAAGTCCAGTGAATTTCATCAAACTCGTTACATCAGCGGTTTTGGAGAAAAGTCAAGAAATGGGCTAAAAACGACGTTTTTTCGCCTATTTGGAATATTTTCTCTCCCTAATAATTGACCTGGAGGGCTGAAATTCTCAGGGTCTCATTCTCAGACATGTAGATTCTTCAGATGTACCTACCTGCGTATTCTGAGAGTGGTTATAGAGAATAATGTAGGCGACAATATTATTTCATGACATTTTTCGTTCCGTGGTACTTCAAGACTATTGGCACCATTTTCCATCTGTTCGCTTTCCACGGCCACAGGGGTCATCTGACAATTGATATGAGTGAGAAAAATACCTTATTTTAGGCTATTAGGTAGTAATATTTCTAAACTACTCCAAAATGGATGAGTGATGATACTTGATATGAGTGAGAAATACCTTATTTTAGGCTATTAGGTAGTAATATCT
>JAEMON010000003.1:7541254-7554270 GCA_030264115.1 Lygus lineolaris | reverse complement strand
ACCAATTCTATTGACATTTTCAGAGATTGTACGGTGTAGCCTAGCTATTATTCCCTATTATTAGCCCTATTATTCCCTACTAGTTCCCTATTATTTTAATACCTATCGGACCATTAGTAGGGTGTGCGCATGCGCCAACGTAAATTTCCTGAAACTACGAGTTCTCAGTTCCTAATGGACAGATTTTGCTCAATTTTGGAGGGTAGTTGAGGGCTAACTCTAAAACAATTACCTACCTATGCATTTCGCCACAATTGGATGATAAGTGATGGCTACTGCGCATGCGCAAACGACATTTATTTCCATAGGCATTCTCTTAACTCCGAAACTACTCTACCGATATCGTTGAAATGTTTTATAACTGATTCTATACGTCCATGTTACAAAAGTGAGGAAGCTATACTGCCCACCCAACTTGGCAGACGTTTTTTTCTAAATACTCGAAGATCACCAATCTGCAAAGATTAGCCCAATACACTTTCTGGTTATTGAGATCAATGATTTTATAGAAAGTAGGTAGGGGGTTTTGAAAATGAAAAGGCATAGGTACAGCCTAAACACTCCCAGCTCGGTCCCAAACTCCTTGGGGTTTATTTTACCCCTCTAGAAAAGTTTCGATTCCGAACACTATAATTCTTGAGCGTGAGTGTGAAGATAACCCCCTCTTCCCCCTAAAAAAAGTTTGTGGAGATTCTGGGAGGTTTTGATGTAATATTATTGGGCTATCTATTCAGAGTATATGCCAATTTGGAATCATCATCTCGTTTAGATAGGTATAGTTTTCGGGGACACAGATACGTGACCAGAATAAAAACTATCCCAATTTCGGTAAATTGGAGGTTTCATCATGCTGAAAGAGAATATAGAAGAAAGAGGAGGCACGTCGAATGAAAAAGAGATGGTGAAACTGATCAACGAAGAAAAGGAAAAACCTGATGAGCATCGGTTTACCAATTTTGGGCGTATAAAAAACGTTCATCATGTTAACGGGAAACGATAAAACTCCTACGAGGGTTGTTAGTGTCAAAATAGCATCAGGTTCAGCATTGTAGCTGATACCCTTGAAACCATAGGAGTTCGTTCTCGCGCACCTCAAACCTCTAATGATCCTAACTTCCTATGTAGGTAGGTACATGTTCGAGCTACGAGTAGAATGATCAATTTTTGAGCTTAAAAGGGGACGCCGACCCTCCGACCCTGAGTGGAAAATCTTAGAATAATTATAAGGGCCGTTTAAGATTCAGAATTTGATCAGGGCAGAGAGGCCACCGAAGGAAATAGTCCTGAAAAATCAGGCCCTCTGGGTTATATAAAGACAGTGTCAATAATTGCACTTAAACTCAAAATAAATAAATGTAATTGCCTTCTGAAATTACTTCATCAGGTACGATCTTACTGGGCACTAATTTCATCATCATCATCATCACGGAGGACATCAACTTTATTAATCATTATTACATATCTGGGAACTTCAAACTAAAATCTGGAACTTCAAGGATTCCTTTCCCTCAGAACTTCAGGGACTTCCTGCGATCAGCACTTCCGGGCCACCTCCGTCACTCAGAACTTCAGATGCAAACGTAGCAGAAACTTCAAGAGACTTCATTGATTGTGAAAAGAACTCATATTATAAGGCACTCTGTAAAACATTATTCCTAGTCAAGGTACCTTAATAGGTTATGGGAAAAATATAATTTAAAAAACCAAAACAAAACCTCTCGAAAATCACGTTTCTGAGGGTTAGCTATAACGGGAGGTTTGGAGGCCAACTGATCATTTGAAAATTGAGCGATCAAAAGATCACTAGAACGTAAACATCAAATTTTGAAGGGGTTAAGAAAATTGTTTCGTTCTCGATTCCAAAGGTTCATGATTGGAAATAATGAACCAAAATAAACTCGTGGCATCGGCTGCGTTTTGAACAATCTAATAAAGTTCAGTTCAAGAAGTTATTATACGATCGAACTACCTACTTTGCTTGTCTATACGATGTCACTTCAAAAGGTACTTAATAAATCCCTAACGCAATAGCACACTCAATATAAAACTGCTTGGTGGATAATTTATTTCCCACTGATCATTTGATGGGTGATGGCACATCTACCAAACGGTTGTAGAAAAAAAGGCCAGTTTATCAGCGATAAACGGTTATGATCGTTTTAGTACTTTTGCGTACCTGGCTCTCATTTCGAAAAGTTTTATAATGATGTCCATGGGTGGTGATGATCTTACGGGATCTCCACACGAGCTATCCAACAACACAAATAACTTTTTTGTATACAAAACATGCTGATTACCTAATTGAGATGCAGCAAAATTAGTAGTAGGTACGTACCACACGTCGTTTACATCTATGAACCTGCCAAACCCGTAACGTGGATTGATTGGTGGAGGGAGTCCAATCTACGCCTGTCGATTTAAGCCTTTAGTATGGGGGTTTAGAGAAAAGTTTCAAATCGTAAAATCAAAATCAGGGATAGTGCGGGTTGGCCCGTAGACGCTTCCCTAGTAATTCCATTGCAGTCGCACCACTAATAGTGTGAGAAGTCTCGCAAACGTGAATTTCCTGAAACCACGATTTTTCAGTTCCTAATGGACCAATTTCGCTCAAATTCGGAGGATAATTGAGGGCTGACTCCAAGACTATTTTGCCTATCAGTTTCATAACAAAGGAAAAATACTTTTTTTAATAATAATATTTTCATAACTACTGCGCATGCGTAAACTTGAAATTCCTTGAAACAGGCAAACTCCGGAACTAATCGACCAATTTCGGTGGAATTTTCACTAGCCGAATCTACTCGTCCGTCTTACAAAAGTGAGGAAGCTAAACAGCCCACCTAACTTGGCAGACGTCGTTTTTAAATAACCCTGACCTCTCTTTACCTACTCGTGGTCATGTTGGATATCAGACAAATGGACCAATCTTGAAATTTAATGAAATGTTGACAAAGTTGAAATTTCGACACTTGAACCGAAAACTGACATCACTTCGTGTTGCTGCGATATAGAAAATACCCAGACAGTACGGTATTTAAACAACTCCACAAAACAAGGTTTCTCACGTTTTGCGCACATTTTACGCGTATTGCACATTTTACACACACAAAATGGTAGTGAAGGGTCATTGTTTCATGAATCTTCACACAGAATCCGAATCTGCTGAAGTTAGTGGGGGTTCTTATTTGATAAAAGTTCCATTCATACAGCATGAGTTGATGAGCGAATATCCAAAGAATAATTTTAACCGATTTGGTGGGTGGTTCTTATAGGAAATTTCAAGCTGATTCCGAAAATATAATATATTTATGTTTCTAGGTTTAAGATGATAATTTACACCAAAAACCTCAGAAAACACTTCTTTTTTTTTTTAAAGTAGCGATTTTTGACTCTAAATTTTCAAGATTTGACCCCTTGGAGTACCTAGTCCAAAAATTCTGGAAAACGAACTTATACTTTCTTTTGATATTATTGGCATTTTGAATTTTTATTGGATTTTTTATCTCGATTCCAGGGTCAGTTACATATATGAAAAAGTGTTACATTTCAGGAATTTTCTATAGGAATTTATTTTTAGGATATCAGGGACTGGAGTGACATTATGAAAAAGTGTTACATTTCAGAAATTTTTTTAGAGTGGTTTGAAACGGATTTCTATGAAGAAAATTTTCAGAAATTTGCTGTTTCTAAAATGATGAAGCCATTGCAATATGATTCATTTCCTTCGAAAATTCGCTTAAATTAAGTCAGTGCACGTTGCGCACGTTCGCTGTTGCGCCTATGCGCGAAAATATCGTATTCAACGCAAAATATTACGGTTGGTTACCCAATAAAACTCTTGTCTAATCCTCCTTACTAAACCCGCATGATAATCGTTGATCCAGCAGTTCTTTTATTTTTGTCATTTCATAATTTTATCGTTTCAGTTTCTAGAAAACGGACACGAATAACTAGATAGTACAGTACAAAGAGTCATAAAGAGTTTCAAAAACGCGTAGATTATCACGTAACGGTTTTTTTTGTTGTAGATTAACATATTTGATCAGATCACGGTAATAAGTAGGAGGAAACCGTCCTGATTGATGGTTATTGTTACATTATTATTGTGGGTGTACGCTTTCACGGATAAAATTATCGTAATTTGTTGCAACGATAACAAAGGAGATGTATGATTTCGACCAACTTGAAAATCATCGAAGGAAAATGAAACAGTTTCATTAGCTCTGACTTTCTTTTATCTCATAAAATTCCAGCAATTGAAAGCTCCTTGCGATAGTTAATTGCGCTTTTTATTATTTTTTGATAAAACGTACATTTAATTTATCGTTGTTTTATTTTTTTTTTTTTAAATTTCTCTTGGTAGGTAACTATAATAATATTGTTAGTACATCCGTAATATTGTCATAACTACGTGAGAGTTCATAGTCAGTCACTTTCAAATCACTTTTGAATTAACTACATACTTAGTTGTAATACTTTATACTTTCTTCAGCCCACCAGAAAGGTGAAAGGAAAGTATTGCAATCAGCAGAAACCCCAATTTCTTAAACTCCACAGAATGGTATTAATCGATATCTGATCTACTTTCTGCACGTTCTAGACAAGTGCGTCGGTATGTATGTATGTAACGTTTGTGTATGGGCACGATTGCAGCCCCTACGGAATGATCCAATTTCGAGGATCGGTTCGTAGATGTATGAGGAGGCACTAAGAAGTTCAGCCCTCCATATCAATTAACTTATTAGGGGGAGAAACTAAGCAAAACAGGTAGAAAAACCCATTTATAGTACATTGCTTTAACTTTTCTCCCAAACTGCTACAACAATTTTGATGAAATTTTTGAAGGACTTAGTTACTTACAGGGATCTTCTTACACACACACAAAAAAAGGCTAATACCACCCCTGATCTCTACAAAAATATCCTGAGGGCCGAAATCAGCCCTAATCTCAGGTCAGGTTTCTTATCTCAGGCTAATCAGGTCTCTAAGGGTAAGGAAAGTAGTGTGAAGCTTATTTAACATAGGTACTTTCAACTACGTAATCCCCAAAAAAGGATGGAATCTAATCCCGCTCGATCGACGACATTAATAATATTTTACCATAATTCTTTCATGAATTTCCAATCCGGATCTTCTGCAAATAACTAATCTAGGATATTATATTACGGTATGTACTTTATTTTCCCCCTCGACCAAACAATGATATTACTTGAGACTAAAGCATTACTTGTCCCTTCACTAATGAAAGACCAGAAATAAATATACGGAGACGAATTACTAGTGATTACGGATCGTTAGTGAGCATTGATCGTTTGAGCGATAGCGTTCAACCCAACGAGGGCTAATTCGTTCCGTCTCTGTGTGTACTCCTCAATCACGTTTTTCCAGATACGGTCATTTTCAGCTACAGTTACTGGGTAATCATTACAGCCCACGGGCGTGAGCCTAAATACAGGCCGATTTGGACTTGTAGTGGGCTCAGAACCCAGATATGGTCCGACTCAAAATGATCCGATGCGAGCAAAAGCCCTCCCGACTTATCAACCCCATATTTTCAAAAAGGATTTGAATAAGGAATAGTTGAATGTCTGATTTGAATGTGTCGCGTAGGTTCCTCATATTTATCATTACATTGTGTAGCTGTGAATTATTGACTTTTTATACTACCCAGAGGTGATTCAGGGCGGATAGGTATGCACCAAAATGTTTCAAATGAACAGCCAAAAGCACTTATTGACAAAAAGCCATTTTTAAAAAAAGTAGAATTTATCCACTTCCAAGTTCGGATCATTTTGGTGCTTTTTGAACTCTTCAGTTGATGCTCTACAAATATATGGGAAGGGGGTAGCAATTTTATGCGTCCTTTTTGGTGTCAGATACCTTTCAAAACGGGCGTGATAAATTTTTTTAAACAAAATTTGGGCAAATTAGGTGTTTTTTGACCGCCCGTAAAAATTGACTCATTGAAACAATTTCGAACTTTCCCCTCTTGATCAACGTGGAATTGAATGCTCTTCTATTAACTTCTCGGCAACAGTTTATGTTGGATGCGTCGTTTTCGAGCTACAAGCTAAAAACTGATACAATTTCGAAAATTTCGAGGTTTTTTGGCTAACTATTTTCTCACTCACCAGGAAATGCCTAACAATCCTAGGAAAAGAAAGCTTTCCCTTTCCCTTTGACTGGACTATAATAACGAAAATTACAACATTTTTCCATTCCGAATTTGATAGGGGAAATGTCCAATTTGATTTTGAAAACGTCCAATTCGATTTGAAAAATGTCCAATTTGGTTTGGAAAATTTCCAATTTGGTTTGGAAAATGCGATATATCGGTACCTATTACTAATATTTGTTTATTAGATTTTCCGATTGCACGTTTATTACGTAGATAGGTACCTTCAAACGAAAAACATGAAATTTTGAGGGAGAAAGGCTGAAACATTCTTTCTTGCTTGGCACTCATCCTTTATACTATTATTAGAAATAATGAAACCTAAATCGAAATGGGGACTTGGACAGGTGTAGATATTTTGGAAAGAATCAACGCGTTATGTAATACCGTATTTCGGTCATGAGGATGGCGATTGATGAATAAAAAAAAACTGGACCAGTTCGGTCGTCTCGGTATCAACCGACAAGTCATCTCATCGGATCAGTCCAGTAGGTAATCGAGAAACCGGTGCTCAGCCACCCACAGAGCCGCTGGTCATCAGGAAGCGAGGACGGGTGTCTGGAATTCCATGAGGAATTTCCTTTCAGTAAACTGGGTAAGTCGGAGACGCCAAACAACCCTCGAACCGCAGACAGGGGCAGTAGGGAGAGACTACTTTCACTGCTCGATACGGGGAATCTAGCGGGACGACGTGTTTTGACCGCTGGTGGCAGGTTATTGTCCGACGTAAGATGAGAAGCAAATGATGCAGAAGGTGCAAGAAGGGCGATGACACTCAATTCAGCCCATCCAGACTGAGGCCGCTGACATAGTGTTATGAGTGGGGAGGGGCACATGTTCACAATTTTCGACACTTACTCAAGGAAAGCTTTTCTCTTAAATCCTTATTCTCTGTCAGGCATGTAGATAAGTTAAAAAAGTTCCATTCATACAGCATGAGTTGATGAGCGAATTTTCAAAGAACCATTTTTACCTATTTGATAGATGAATCTTATTGGAAAATTTGCGCTGATTCCGAATATACCATTAGTTCTGTGTTTAAAATGATAATTTACACAAAAAACCTTTAAAAAAAGTTTTTGACCCTTATTTTTCAAAATTTGACCTCTTGGGGTACTCCAAAAATGCAGGTCATAACGAACTCATCATTTCTTTTGTTATTGTTGATATTTTGCATTTTTGGGGGATTTTTAAAGATAGATTCCAGGGTTAGATATCGTCTAGAGTGACACATATTATATAGATATATATTATACACATATGAAAAAATTTAAACCTCAGGAATCGTTTCAGAAAGGTCTGGAAAGGATTTTCATGGAGACAATTTTAAAAATTTTGTTCTTCGACAATTTGCTAAAAACTTTCTTTGGCGAAACCTGAAATCACATTTATGCCCCTAGGCTGTCTGGTAAGACATGCATACGACAGCTGAAAATAAATATCTACTCACAACATGTTTTCACAAAAATAACGAGCGAAGTAAGTAGCTGAAATAGGTGAATCTACAATGTAGCGATTTTCCGCGAATGTAAGGTGGCATTCATTTCACTAGGTCATCCCTGGTATGCACTCTGATGGTCCTTAGGAAAATTAATTTTCTTAATTTACATTGTTCCCTATTATGAATTTTATTCCAAATACGTACGCGTTTCATTCTGTATACTTATGGCTAGCTTGGATATCTACTGCTGGTTCTGAGTTTTACCTGACTGGAGGCGGAGAACCTTCAGGTATTCTGAAGCCCGTTTGAATAGTTTTCTCCCACTCACGTTCGGGGCTGACCTTCTGAACTCCTCCCACGGCCGAGTGGGAAAATGAACAGTACTAGGAAATCACAAGACACAATACAATTGCGCAGATATTTCATTGGCGAGTTGCAATTTTCGGATTTGTCCATTGTCATTTTGAAAGGATTATTGAATAGTAGGAGAATTGCTTCCTCACTACCGAAGGTAGAAAGCTACGTAAATATTCGTGAAAAAAAAAAAAAAAGTCTTCCAAAATCAATATTTCCACTTGTTTTCTATGTTTCACAGTTTTTTGAACAATTTTGGTTCCTTGTCTGTCTGTCTGTCCGTCTGCTGGTCCTTGCTGTCTGTCGGTCTGTGGTCAATTCCTTTGGCCCAGGCAAAACTGTATGAAGGTATGGTCCGATTCTGATGACATTTTAAGGGATTCTGCGGGTTAGCCCCGTGATAGTCCCCTACGAATTTCATTGCCATCGGACCACTAGTAGCGCGAGGGCAAGCGCAAACGTGAATTTCCTAATACCCCGGTATCTCAGTTCCTAATTCACCTATTTCGCTAAAATGCGGAGGGTAGTTGGATGTTGACAATTAAATTCGAGTTTCGACATGATTGTATTGGCAATATCTACTGCGTATGCGCAATTTTGAAATGTGTTTCATAGCTATAACTCCAGAACTGCTCGACTAATTTCGGTGAAATTTTCAGAGATTGTACAGAGTAGCCCCGCGACGGTCCCCTATCAATCTCATCGCCGTCGGACCAATAGTAGCGTGTGCGCATGCGCCAAAAAAACCGTGAAGTCCCTGAAACTACGATTTCTCAGTAGTTCCTAATGGACAGATGTCGCTCTTGTAGTTGAGGGCTGAATCCAAGAAAATCACCTATGGCACTGTTGGATGAGTGATGGCTACTGCGCTTGCGCAAAATTTACATGTAGGTATTGTCACAGGAATAACTCCCGAACTATTCTACCAATTTCGCTGAAATATTCACTCACTGATTCTATACGTCCTGTTACAAAAGTGAGGAAGCTATACTGCCCACCCAACTTGGCAGACGTTTTTTCTTAGTACCTATATCGAATACTATACCACAAATTGATTGCCAGTAAAATCAATAAAAGTAGTTAACTATTACTTCGTAAGCAATACTAGATCGCGCCATGCACGTTGGGAAAACGCTATTCTGTAACTAAATTTGTTTGTATATTAAAAAGGTTTCAACCATTCAACACCCATGTTGATAACGCCTGAGCCTCTAGAATCGAATAGAACCAACGGGAATTAATGACATGTGTAATGAGTGTGAATAACTATTTAGTTACTCGTAAGTTATTCACTCCCATTACAAATGTCATCAATCCCCGTTGGTTCTATATTCGGTTCTAGAGACTCGGGCGGTTTCATCCATATAGGTATAGTATTACATGGGTGTTGAATGGTTAAAAACTGTACCCCCAAATACTCCCAAAGAAAGGGGGCCCGCAATTTTTTTTTTATTAATTGGGTGTTCAAATTGGCGTTCTTAGCCTATTTGGGCTCTTAAAAATGTACGTAAAACACATTATTTTAATATGGAAACATATGTATAGGCGTTGATATATTATTATGTTTCATCAAGGAGGATGGATTCATCCTTCCCTATCCGCCGCCTGGGCCCTGACTGTCTGGATTGAAGAGATCTCTATTGGAAAATATTTGTATGTCTACACCAAAGATCAGTTTGTTACAAGAGTTTGAAAATGTATAAACAAGCATTAGAGGTTAGGAGAGGACTCAATCCGCATCCAATAATAATCCAATTTAGAATATTTTATTACATTTGTGTAATATGACAAACATCAACACAATCAAGAATTTTTAAACTCTCAATTTTTTGTTTCAAATTTTCTCGGGACGTGAGGAAGCTGCAGGCCATTTCCACTTGGCAGGGTATTTTATTGATTCGAGGCATCCATCCAATTGAAATTTCAACCAAAAATCGAAATTTTCGTTTCGATAGGGTAAGTAGAGGGGAGTGATACAGATAAATTACAATATGTAGGTGCAATGACAATAAAAGTCCTTGCTCTTTTGGTTAAAAACTGTATTTTGTAAAATGTATGTAAAATACAGTTTTAATGGAAAAAAACAAGGACTTTTATTGTCAAAACACCTACCTTATTGTAACTTAAAACTGTCCTGACAAAGAAAATATGAGCATATAAATTACCATATTTCAGAAATTCCTGACTTTTGCCCTACTAATGGCTCCTATTACTTGAAATGTGGAGGAATGATCAAGAATTCCATAATTTCATAGAGGAACAATATTCAATTAAATTATGAGAGCCCGATCTAGACGGGAGGACCAATGACTGGGGTCGTTGCCTAATAAGGCTCATGTCCCGTATTTGAATCATTGACGAACACAGAAATGGTGCCGCAGCGCCAGAAAATGTGTCTTGGCATGCTGTTTGCGCATACCTTTAGGTCATAATATTTTTAATACTTAAATAATAATTTTTTGGACTCAGGAATACGGATGAGGAATTTGGAGTACCTAATATAATAATATAATTCTAGCGTCTCTTAACGCCGTGATGACACCAGGTGACACCAGACGCCTACAAATACATGTCAAGGACCGGAATACCATGGAGTTAGATGTAGACTCTTACTTTTACCATAAAATAATCACGGCGCCAGTATAGACGGCTGCTAACACGAGTCTGAAGAATACCAACATTTTTCTCCATTTTAAATATACAAAATGGTGGTTGATTCGTCTTGCCCCTGGTTACGGTTGCCCCACTCTACCCTAAGTGCCTTGACTAAGGTTTGCTACCGGATGAAAGAGAGATTCCTCTCACCACCCTAAAGTTTAATCAATATCTCTGCTTCTGAATCAGAAAGTACCTACGAGTGTGCTACTTTTCTGCAACCCGTGCATTTCTCGTTAGGTATTTTTGCGAACAATACCTACCTAGTGATTTCGTCCGAACGAGAGAGCGCTTTACTGCTATGGTGTGAATTGATGAGTAAGCTTCCTTTATCTCTTTTCCAAAAATTTCAACGTCGAATATTTCGACCACAGAAAAAATCCTGCAGACAATTATATTTACTAAGGTGACAAGAGGAGAAAACCTTATGTGAGGTCAGTTCAAGGCCGTTTGGCGTTCGGTGAACACCGTCTATTCATAATGCGATAGCACGAAATACCGACGTGTACGAGATAACAAAAATACCTACTCTTTCGCCTTGAATAATTTTCGAAAGAAGTTCGTAAGATGATTACATAGTAACTTTGACTTGCAGTAATAAGTTACTTATTTATAGGTAGATGCTATCAGAAGTAGGTAATTTGATAGTGTAACCTGAATACCCGAAGTAAAGTAGCAAGTCATAGATAAAATAGGTGAATCACCGTTGGAAGATAAACTTTTTCAGAATCTCCGCTTTCCAACAGTGTGGAGAGTATTTATTCTACTGTAGGAATTATGGGAGAGAATCAAGTTTGAATGAAAAAAAAAAAAAAGTCGGTTTTTCCGAGGAAATCGAGTAGGCATTGGGGTGTTTACGACTTGACCATGGCTAGAAGAGTTTGGTATATCGTTTTCAACCTAGTTCACGCTGGATGGAATGGTGACACTCCAGATTCATTCTGATGTTGAAAAATGATTTTTCAAGAAAAATTGTGAATTTTGGATATACCAGTACATCCAACTCGTATTTTGCTGAACAATGTTTGTTTATTGAATTTTTTCAAATAATTATTGCCCGGATTTACCTAAGTTATTCATTAGCTCTGCAAAAACTGGGTAAGTGTGTCCACAAATTCACTATTTTGCTGAAAAAATCAATTCTTCGACAGTCATAATGAATCTGGAATGTCACCATTAGATTCAGCGTGAAAAATTACGTCGAAAGCGATACCAAACTCTTCTAGCCATGGTCAAGTCGTAAACACCCAATCATTCGATTTCTTCGGAAAAACCGACGTTTCTTTTGCATTAAACCCTGATTTTCCCCCATAATTCCCACAGTAAAATAAGAGCTACCCACACTATTAGAAATGTGAGATTCTGAGGAAGTTTCTCTACCAACATAAACGTGAATTCACCTATTTTATCGGAGACATAGAGCCGTTTGAAAAAATAGTGTTTTGGAAAATTTGAGAAAACCCCCATTATAGTCCAATTCCTGCCCACTTCATGCACTAGGGTGTTAATAATGCACTAGGGAGATACAAAATATACAAGATACAGATGAACGCTCTTGCCAACGGTATCCTCAAATTTGAATTAATTTGGTAAGTGAAGGACGTTATGGCTGTTCTAGTAACTCAAGGTCGAAAACACGAAAAACATTTTGAATGTGAAAAAATTGGTTTTTAGGCGGAGTAAAAAAAATTGTTAAGAAACACTTTTTGTTGGAAATTAGTTGTAAAATCCGTAGTTGAAGTACTTCACCTCTTACACTACACCCTGTATGTTATTCACCTGTTAGCTATTTCTAATTTATTTACGTAAGTACCTGCACGATCTTTTTAAAAAGTTCAACTCTGTCGGGAGCAGGGAAGAAACACGTGGGGCCACACGTGTCCCTCTTTCCCCACCTATTTGATAGGTGGCAATTCAGAGGGGATGACCCCCACTCTGCCAGTGCATGTATCGGGGGCTATAAAAGACGGCCATAAAGCCGAATAAATCATTCTACGGAATCACATCTACTTGTTCTCATTCCATCCATCCTACCGCCTCTAGCACTTATCACAAACTTATTTATTTAAAAAAAGGAGAGGCCCGTTGATCGTGTCCCCCCCGGGCCCGGATATTGTCTCGACGGCCCTGGCTCCCTTATATATTTGACTAGAACAAGTACTTACATCCTCGTAGGTATTGTAATATAGGTTTTTTTTCGGTAATTTTCTTAGAAGTAGGTTTATTATTAGATAATTCTAGGAATCATTCGCATGATTTTGCCCCAAAATCCGATTTCCCAATTTTTCTTATTTATTGGTTTTTGAAAAAAATAAGATACCTAGAGGCACCATTTTGGTCTCAAAATGAAACTACTTGAATTTTCTACAATTCCTCTGAAATGACTTTTTT
>JAEMON010000003.1:7529491-7540254 GCA_030264115.1 Lygus lineolaris | reverse complement strand
TCACCTAATGGACCGCACCGGTACACTCGAGCCGTCGCCCATCCTCTCAGCCCCCTTTCGATCTTTCCGTATTGACAGTGAAAATCACTATTTTGTTTACATGTTTGACTGACTGTTTTCTTTATTTCCAATAGGTACATTTAGTTCAAGTTTATACTCGTTATGTTCTATTTTTAAGCGTATCACGATTCTGAGAAGAAAAGCTCGAAATAGTGAATTAAAAGATCAAAATGCAGTTGTGTAAGGGGTAAACGATTGGAATTATTGCACTCTATACTCAAAATAACGAAACACATTTTTGAATCTTGAAATGATTTTGGCCAACAAAAGTGTTGTGTTCTTTACAGAAAACAATACATCATGCTTGCACCGTTCTCTCTACGCGAGCCAGTTAACAAAAAATCTGTCTGCATTTGCAAAGGACCTTCTATCGCTCCAAAGTCGTTATTATAAAATATTCTAAGATGATTGGTATAATCAACTTCTCCATTCACCGCTGCTCACAAGTCAGGACGATAGTTGAATGATTGACACGATGGTCCCGTTTGAATTTATTTGGGATCAGGTGAATAATAGGTAACCTACCGGATTAAGTGCAGCACCTCACCATCAATGAAATTTGGAAACCATCGGCATAATCATAGGGAAGATCTAAGGAAAGGTTCATTAGATACCATTAAAAATAGTAAGTCACCATCAGTCAACTTGAGTGGAAGTATCATGTCGGCTAAAGTTTTCACTTTCCATGCTTGACCTGAAGGGAAGTACTGTAATTGGGTTAAAAAGAAAAATCTGGAACCCGGTCAGTTACCTATGTGTATATTATGGGAATAGGTATTTACATGCTTATAATGTATGAGTTTTCATCTACACGTTCCAGACAGATGCATGTGCCTACGTATTTATGAAGTTACATCAATATAACTTCTACGCAGTACCTGTACAATTTAGTAAACGTTTAGATATTACCTAATCCAATTACTCTATCACATGATGGCCCAGTTATTGGATATTACGGATAATTCGAAATGTTCACGGTCTAACAGCTCGTCCGTTTTCTCGAATCATGTTACGCATTATGAACAAATTACACGGAATCTATAATACTCAACATGACTGTAATAGAAGTCTCGGAGTCATCGCAACGTTTCATACTGAATGCACCATTAGAATACGATGAGGCAGGTGCCTATAGCTTATAGCTCAGACTCATAGGCTCATTTTTTATTGAGGGCTGTTGCTGGGGAATTACGTTTGTGACAACCAAGACGTTTCATGACCCAATCCATTGTTCCTATCATATATACAAATATAATAATGCACACAATGCACAGTAAGAAACATCTAAATCGAACATCTTAACTAAACTTTCCTGAAGCGTAGAACGAGAAAAAATATCTATTTTTGTAGTTGTCAGCGGTAATGATAAAGAGTCAGAAAATCGGACTCGGTCATGTTTGAGGTGGGTGATTCCTAAACTAGGGGCAATTTTGAACCGAGGAAAATTTAAAAACAAAAGTTTTCAAAATTACTGGAATTTTTTAATATGGATATTAGTCATACCCCATAAGGCAAAAAGCGCAATGGCAGCTCATAAATCACTTTTACGAATCCAAAATTTGAATTTTAAATTCAGGTCCATGACAATGTGAATTTAGGTACATGACAATGTTAATGTGACCATGACAATGTGGATAACTTTCAATAGTCCCTCCTCTCTCTAACTCTACTTGTACCTACATCTATGGTCCAACCCCCAGAGGCCCTGGATGGTAACGAAATTAGTTGAAATTTGTTTAGTGTGCCGTGTATTCGTATTCCAAAATTCGAGAAAACGCGCCGACACACATGCAGGTACCAAAATGGTTCAGGAACGTCTAAAACGTAAAAAAGGAGTGGACATTTCGATTTTGGAGGAAAGACATTTTGTTCCCTCACTACCAAACGTGGGAAGCTATGTATTTGTGCGATAAAAAGAATTTGTCCTCGTTTCAGAGCTTTCGGATCAATGTTGATTCCCTTTCAGTCTGTCTGTAGTCAATTCCTTATCCCAGGCAAAACTACATGAAGTAATGGTCCGAATTCAATAGAATTTGAAGGGATTGTGCGGGTAAGGCCCGTGACGGTCCCATATCAATATCATCGCCATCAGACAACTAGTAGCGTGTACGAATGCGCAAACGTGAATTCCTGAAACTACGATATCTAGATTCCTAATGGACTGATATCGCTCAAATTTGGAGGATAGTTGGGGGCTGAGTCTGAGACAATTTCATATGGATTTTGTCACGATTGGATCAGTAATCGATACAGCGCATGCGCAAACTTGAACCGGGTTTTCATAGATATAACTCCGGAACTACTCGGACGATTTCGGCGAAATTTTCAGAGATTGTACGGGGCAGCCCCTAGACGTTTTAGGTAACTTTACATCAATTCTGAAAGCAGATAACTTGGATGAAAATTTCGGAAGTATGAATACAAAAGAAGGTGAAGGGGTGAGGCTCAGATAGGAATGAACCTGACTGAAGAGCCCAGAAAGACCACCAAATTTTGAACGGTAATGAATGAATTATGAAGTCACACCCAACGCTGCTTCCTACCCTTTTATGAAGACGGCGGTGAAAATTCAGGATGTACGAGAGCAGGTAGAAAAAGTCTCATACTCTCTTGATGTTGATACTCGCTGTAGTTCTTCAATCCATGAAAACGAGTAAGAACAATGTGATGGAGCGAAAGAAGAGTAATGGTGTAATGATCGAGGATGATGTTAGAGGGATCATTTTTCCAACGTTCTATCATCCCTAAAACGAGGCATTCAATGAGGTTTTGAGTGAGGGAAAGATACATTCAATTAACCGTTCCCGACTAAAAACCGATCTACGAGTTTAATAAAGGTAGTTTTTCTGAAGGTGGTTTTTCTGGTTTTGGTGAATGTTGGA
The DNA here is from genome assembly GCA_030264115.1 of Lygus lineolaris. Classification (NCBI taxonomy): domain Eukaryota; kingdom Metazoa; phylum Arthropoda; class Insecta; order Hemiptera; family Miridae; genus Lygus; species Lygus lineolaris. The sequence continues at coordinate 7,537,312 of JAEMON010000003.1, read as the reverse complement.
GGCGAATTATCTATTACGGGCTAATTGATTACTTTAAAAAAAATAGAGATTGGGAAGTTAGAGGCATTAGATCACGACCAAAGTGACGTGTAATTCGCTCGACAATAAATAATATGAAAGGAATTTTTGGTAGTTATTTTTGCTGCTTTTGTGATTTATAAATAACGATTACAGTAATGTCACTGTAAGACTCTATTTTTCCCAATAATACGTTTAAATGTTAAATCGTGTTCTGTCATCTTATCATCATACATGATCCAAACTGTGTACAACTATGAATATATATCCGAAAATAGTAGGTATATTATTATATTATAAAACTCTTCAATCTTCAATTTTTGACTCAGCTGATCTGGGAGCTCCATTTTTGACTCAGCTGATCTGAGAGCTCCATTTTCAACTCAGCTGATCTGAGAGCTCCATTTTCGACTCAGATTATCTGGGAGCTCCATTTTCGACTCAGCTGAGCTGCGAGCTCGATTTTCGATGCAGAGAGTGGTACCTCAAAAACGTTTCTGTCGGTCGATTCACGATATTTCTCCTGAAAGGTACGCACCTGCTTACCTAAGCCTCCATCTCTTCCGTTATGTACCTATCTAATTGGGAGTACCTTCAGGCGCCGCCCCACATACTCGGACGACCCGGGAGCCATTAGGTGCCCCTAAATGTATATTCCAGTCTATGGAGCCAGTTGGCGCAGCTAGGTTTCCAATTTAAAGGATCCTTCATCTTCACGGAGAAGGGAAATGAGGAATGGACATGGGCGGGAATTTGCTATTTTTGACCACAGAATCGGAGCACCCTCGAAACCCCCAGTATCCCAATTTTCAACCCTAAAATTCGAGTAGTATTCTTATTTGGTGCCTCAGTCTTATTAGGCTTGAATAAGGGAAAGGAAAGACGCAAGACGTCATTTGGAGTGTATTTCACCTTTCAAGCGGTTCCCAAGTGAGGGAGCAAAAAATCCCTCTTCCGTTCATTCCCGATAATTTAAAGAATTAAAAAAAACAACAAAAAACAAAAAAAAAACGACGTCTATTCTTCATTTAAGTATTCCAATACTTACGATCAGTTGTTGCTATCTGCTCTCATCCTTTGGCTACTTTGTTCGATCTGGCCAAATGCTAAGTCATAAAAACTAGGTAGGTAATCATTTAGTCAACAGTCATTCTGACTCTTCCTTCATTTTTTTTATCACATCGCTTTGCTTTCATCAAGTCAGTTACTTGCTGTTATTCATATTCAGAGGGCAGTATATTTTCCCAAGCAGCAGCCTATTTCCAGTATTTTCACTGAACTACACCCACTATCTATTTCCCTACCACCAGGCTAATTATTACTGACGCAGGAGGAAATCCCTTCAAGGTCCTCCGAGTAATTTATATCTACCTATCAAACGAAGTCAACAGGTCCAATTGCAATGGCATTGGTTTCGCTGAATGGAAGTACCGAGCTGGGCTTGTTTAAACGATTCACATATTGGTTAGAATACTCGCTCATTGCCGCAAGACCAGATACCAGATAAATAATGGCGTGAGGATATACAGAGTTGTACGTACGTAGATGGTACTACTCTGATACGTACAATGGGGACAATACCGTTACGGTCCAGCAGCGCCCTACTTCGCTCACCGCCCTCGATTTTAATAAACGGTGGACCGACTGATTGCCCCCAGGAATCTCGCACCACCACGCACGGCACACCTTTCTACAGATTGGGATGGTCAATGCACTCAAGTACAGGAACATTCATCTTTGCCTTGCACATTTTCTCGATTCAATTATTATTGTCTTCAATTTGGATGGAAGGGCCAACAATGTTTTCATTACATGAACGGAAGAATAGTCAATGTTGCTTAAATAGTAAGTAAAATAGGTAAAGGAAAGTATGCATTAATTCTTAAATTAAATAATCATAAGCTATTCCTATTATACGATTGCCAAGACGGTGTGTGTCTGATGTCGGTTTGTCTGTTTGTGTTTCAATCACGCTCGAACGGCTACCTAAAGTTTATGAAGTTTTTTAGCCATACGAGGGCGGATTCCTGCAGAGGATATACCTAGTCTGTGAAAGAGTACTTTCATCTTCTTTTTTCACCTGGAATCGACGGACCTTCGTGACTAATTACCGGGGCGAGATCCAGCCACATTCATCAAGCATTAAGGCATCAAGCTAAGACTTGAGTGCTTGAGAACCTAGGTGCCTCAAGCTATAAAAATAGTTGTATAGGACCTAGGTGCTGTTGACTCCTGTTCCTGTGAAAAACCCTTGCACATCCTGGCACTTCCTTGGAGCATTCTGAGTATGGCAAATTCCAGAGGAGGCGGAGGGCAGTCCTGTTGGGCCATCGAGAGAATGAGGAGGAACCACTCGGTACTGCCACAGAATCTAAACGTTCAGCACAGATTGCATCTGTCCCATTTGAAGGTTATACCACCCATTTAAGGTTGCAAAAGTGCGAATAGCCTTGTACATAGATCAAAAATAGCCTGTACTTCAGTGTTGCTCCTAGAATTCCTCCATTCTGTTTTACAATAAGTACTTGTACATAGATCAAAAATAGCCTGTAATTCAGTGTTGCTCCTCGAATTCTCCATTCTGTTTTACAATAAGTACCTATATTTATCTACTACTAGCCAAGCAACGCAAGCGATAAAAAGGGGTTTGGACATCGCGAGATACTAAGAGAGAAAGGCAACATTGAAGCCAAGTGGAAACACTAGTCCAGTCTTCCGTTGTGCTCAAAATCGATCACTTGGGTTTTGCCGAGAGCCAAAAACACCAATCTTCGACGAACAGTGAAACCTCTATTCTACTGAAACCTGAGTGTTGTGCTGGATGGACATGACTCGCAGTCTCTTGAAGAGCGTCAAGGAGTAGTGTTGATTATCTGATTGGAAGCCGAATAATTGGGCCTTAGAATCGAACCCTGTTTCACCTACTTCTTAAGTACCTACCTACTTAATGATCGGTTCTACTGACGTGGTTTATTGAGAAACTATCTGGCTCACGAAGAAAGGTGACCTTTCGTACTTAAAGCCTATGAAACTCCAATTTCAGAGCTGTTGGGAGCTCTTGGAGTCGATAGAAGTTCTCTTGATATAGTTAATCCTCAGTGGCTCACTGAATGTTAGAGCAACTAGCAGAACTGGGCTCGGGCTCACAAGTAGCCATCTGAGTCTGGAAACAAGAGCGCAACTTAGTTTTGAGACAAATACCATGAACTCACAATTGCACCAAGTCGTAGCATTCAGTAATTACCAAAATTTCACGCATATTTGGATTTGGTTGATTTGTACATACATTTCAGATGCTCTGAATACATTCTGTCGGCAAACTACTCAGTAATACCTAGCCTTCTCAGAAATACTAGTCGCGCAACGAAATGAAGAGACCCTCACACCTATTGTCCAAAAGTCCGTGAAACGCGATATGAAGCCCACCGGAGACTGGAGAGTTGTGCAGCCGTCCGCAGCAAGCGCGTACGTACGTTTGTTGTTTCATCTTCCAGTAAAAATTACCCATTTAGGCATTCATGAAGAAGATCACTTTCTCACCGTATTCTGTTCGGCATCCAGGTACCTACTCTTTTAACTCATCGAGTTGGAACGATCATTTTAAAAGGAGAAAGGTTGTAACAAGACAATTTATTGAAGACAAGAATGGAAGAGGTTGCTATGTTAATATTATAATGTTTCACTGTACGAACGATACACAGATGAATATTGTCGGGATTCAGCTCGACAAGAAGTAAAGACTCACTAACTTTCATTTTTCATTCACTTCCCGACGTTTCAGGTTTAACTTCACCCATACTGAAGTGAACCTGGACATGAGTTGAAATGCAGGCAACAACTGGGGGGGGGGGGGGGGGGGGGGGGGGAGTAGATATTATGTACAGGCACTTCCAGAAACAAACAGAACCACGCCGTAGGAGAGAACAGTAAGAATCTAGTCTGATGTAGCTTGTGGATGTTGAATTGGAAATTCTATTTTGCAGTTTTCCTTGTTGAAATTCCTCATCCCATCCGTGATTTGATGCGTAGGTAGAGTAGATGGCCACCTTCCACCGGCATATGAAGACAGTACTTTTTGCCGTGCTAATACGTTAATAGCTTTCTTATATTATATTTTTTCGCAAGACCAGGTAATAACTGTTGTTCCCTCTGGCATGGTTCTGTTTGTTTCTGGAACTGCCTATATTTTCTCTTCCCAGTTGCTGACTACTCATGTCCAGGTCCACCTGAGGATGGGTCAAGTTAGACCTGAAACGTTGTGAAGTGAATACAAAATGAAAGTTATACACGTGAGTCTTTACTTTCTGTGTGGGTGAATCCCGACAATATTAATCTATGAGCCATATGCAGGCGACTAACTCTGTCTACCTCTTGTCATGTACGACCAATAACTAGTTCGCGATTTATTCAGCTTGAAGATTGATTTGAAAGGTTTCGGTATCAAAAAAGAAGTGAATCTCCAATTAAAATTTTCCAGTAACTTTGATTTTTTATCGCCTATATTGATACGAGACAAAAACTTAATTCTCGTTCTAATTATTTTTTAGCAGTGCTGATTAGAATTTTTACGAAGGTTTTCAATTTTCTATGCCGATCGATGAGGAATTATTTTGAATGAAGAGCTGACGGATGGCAAAAGTCGTACATCAACTAGTATATTATCTATATGACATTTTTATCGAAATAGGGAAAATTTAGACAATGACGAATCTTGGTTGAATCAGTAGTAACATAAAGAAGCAAAGTTTAAAATATGTTAAATGAAGGTGGACGAGTGAAAATATGTGAAGAATGTGCAGATTTGTGGATATGGTAGATGCTGAATTAGCCTCAGTACATGAAATAGAACCTTAGCATAGAACTGAGATCATGGATTTAGTGATGATGAAAGACACGTTGACTGAATTCGAAATTTCAGGCAGCTCACATTTCAGGTACATTAGTATGCAGCTAGGCTAACTGGCTGCTCCTAAGGAAATTTGATTCACGTCCCAGGGTTCATTCTGGTTATAGAGTACGAGTTGTGCTGTGGTTGACTATCTATTTTTCCATGATAGCCTGTTCGAAAATTGACGGAAGTACAAGTAGAAGGGTAAGAAGCGATTGAAGGATCTCTTGTATCATGAGCTGGATGGAGTGGTGGCAAGACCAGCGCCGCAGGTCCTGGAGGGGCTACGCCCAAATCGACCGAAGGGGGGCAGCCTCCGTCTGACGCTTCTGAAGAGAGGAATTTGACCTCAACTGGTGCCAGTTCAAGGTGAACTACACAGTAATTATCCTGGATCCCCCCACCTATACCTTCCACAACACCGTTGGAGCCTTCTTGATCCATGTAAACAAATAATATCACCATCCACGACGACCGATATTCCTGGTCTGTGAATAAGACGCAAAATCCAGGTAGGGGAGTGATGGTCATCCTTTTCCATACACTCTTAGCATTGATATTGTCAGTTAATGATGAATCACCTGGAGGATGTATACAACTATACAGCTCAAATATAGAAACGCAGATCGGTCATTTGCCTGTGTTTTTTCTCATCTCACATTTTTTTAAAGGTAGGTACCTACACTCGTATTTAAAATAAGTGGGTAGTGGCACATGGAATCCGCCCATTCAATGACTTGAACAAGAAGTTCACGATTATATCATTATCATACGATTATATTATATTTTTCTGAACTATCAAACTAATACATCAAGAATTTTTCCTCATCATGTGGAAGTTTCCCCTCCGTTTTTACATTCCCCATGAGAAACCATCTGCTAGGGCAAGCTAGCCTCCAACTTGTTAGATAGGTACCAAGTTTCACCCTGAAGCATCCAAGTTTTCGGAAATTTGCGTTATTTTTTGCTCAGCGGTATCTATTGCTCGGACAGTGGTAAACTTCATTGAGGTTCATCTAGAGTCTAACTCACACAATCCCTGGACATGTCATCAAAATGCGCGTTGCGATGATACGTGGACACACACAGACACAAATACTGTTACGGTCAATAGATTCTGACATGTAACAACCTAGTGGAAATTTTGATTTTTGAAATGAAATTCACCTCGAGAAAGTGAAAACAAAGCTTCGGCTACTATTGGTAGACTCGCGGTATAGTGCGGCATTTCGCACTGACATTAGAACTCTGCAATAGTAGGTACCTAATAAATCAAATGGGTGAGCAGGGTCTAGAATATCCTTCAGAACAGGAAGTAACAGACCCCGTTTTGGCTAGCGATTCTTTCTGAAATGTAAGTCGTTGTGTTGGATTGATCGGACGTGTGAACGTTGTTCAAATGGTTATTGGTCGGGATGCGGCTCAGGGGGTAGAAATTTGATCGGTTGATTCAGACCTAGACTAAAGTCCATTATCAAAGGATACATTCCTTCTGGGCCACATCCCTACCAATAAACATTTGAACTAAATATAAGTAGGTAGTCAGTAAGTTATAGTTTGTTTCGTTCTTGGGTGATGGTCTAAATTGCTTCTATCGAGGCGAAACGTTGAAATCTGAAAAACCGAGAATAATTCGTGGCGTTCCTAGTGATAAGAGATCTATTGAGTGCATTGACTAGATTCGCATTACACAACCTACCTAGCGGTGATAAATTAGAGTAGGTACGAGGCAACGATGATCGAAATTCAAGGAGAAGAATGAATCCCGAAAAGGTCTAGTTTCAGCAAATAGAATCCTCTAAAATGGATAGTTCTGTAAATTGGACGGTTAAGGTTATGATGATATTCCTAGTTAGATGCGAATAAATATGAGTCGAATGAGTTCAATATTCGAACAGGAGGGTTCTCAGAGTGGTGGTAAACCATAATTACCAGATGTACCATGGAAACCCAACTATGGAATCAACTTTCAAGGTACAGTAACAAGATTTTGTGAACAAATAATGACGTTGAGAGTTAATGGCTTGAATTTCTTATAGAATATCTTAAAGAGTAGGTCATTTCTCTGAACAGTATTACCACTACCAACTATTATGTTCTCTCCTTCTTGAGACTTGAGAAGAACTCGATGGATGTACACTGGTACATCGATACACTGATGGTGTCCCCAGGGGAATACAAAACTAATCGAGTGTTGCCCGGCCTCAGGGAAGCTCCTTCACTGAAAATAAACCTAAATCACTTAGTATGCTGCGTTCGTCCCGAACGGTATGCTCATTTCCTGTGATTCAACCTGCGGGCCTCTTCCGGTTTCACCTGGCATGCACTCTCCACGACGGTTGGGGTGGCTATCAAGGCTGTCAGTTAACACTAAATTCATATAGGTATGCCAGTGCTTGGTGGGGGGCAAGGTGATGAGTACCTAGATATATGATATCGAACATTCGGAGCGAGGTTCTCTACAAGAACATCACAAATTTTAATAGAAAATTGTGCAAAATTTATGTAGGTCGTGAGACGGATTCGTTCTTACATCATACGTACATAAGGGAAACGTTCAAAAGCTTTTAACGAAAACTTTATCTATTTCCACGAAAATATGAGCGTAGGTAGGAAATATATGAGTTAGGTACAATGCTAGGTAAATACATTACGACGATTAGGCCACCATCAATAACAAACAAGAATCAAAAGAAAGCACTCGATAGCACACATATTACAGTCGTAGGTGAATGGGAATTCCAATCCTATTAGCCGACGAGAAAAGTGATTTAGTTCGTGCTTGACTGTTCACGGGAGTTTTTGATTATTGAAGGGTGAGTTAGTGGAATTAAAACTTTCAGATTAACCTTATCAGATTTTGAAAAAATACCTACCCAACTAAAAAATTTGCATCAACTATCTTATTAGCGAAT
>JAEMON010000003.1:7508198-7521663 GCA_030264115.1 Lygus lineolaris | reverse complement strand
TATTGGAAATAATAAACCAAAATAAATGTTGAATACGGAACATAGATAGTGAGACCTAACTCATTTTTCCGTGGATAGATATCCAATACATAGTAGGTACCTAATATTTCATTTTGAAGGGCATGCTTAGTGAACCTCCACCAACCTAACTTTTCCTCGAGAGAAAACAAAATGACCAGCTCTCAATATAATATTATACAGTTCATATAGAAACAGACAAACAGTTCATACTGATGTTGTAGAGGCCGTTACAAAATTTGAAATTTCTCAATAAAACTTTACAAAATAGATAAAAAGAAGGGTAAAAATACACGGAGTGATGGATATATTGATGTGAGGGAAATGATAAGCGCCAAAAATTTGCAATCTTGATGATTTGTTTGCTTCATCATGACTAGGGTTGAATAAGTAAGCAAGCAATTTAAACAAAACGAATCGATTTTCTCGCCTTTATTAGAAATAATTCAAATAACATGAAAAAGTTCCATTCATGCAGCATGAGTTGATGAGCAAATTTTCAAAGAATAATTTCAACCGATTTGGTGGGTGATTCTAATAGGAAATTTCACGGTGATTCCGAATTTCATTACGTTCCTATGTTTTGGTAATTCACACCAAAAACCTCAAAAACACATTTTTTCAAGGCGATGTTTGACTTTAAATTTTCAAAATTTGACCACTTGGAGTAGGAACCTACTCCCAAAATTCAGGCCAACGAACTCCACCTTTCTTTCGATATTATTGACATTTTGACATTTTTTCGGATTTTTATCTCAACTCCAGGGTCACATAATATCGTCTGGAGTGACACAGACACACAAGTGTAAATTTCAGGAATCGTTTTAGAATGATCTAAAACGGATTCCCATTAAAAATATAGAAAATGTGAATTACTAAAATTTTGAAGCCATTGCAATAGCTTAATTTTCTTCGAAAATTCGCTAAAATCAATGTGGGAACCTTTCTCTTGAAGTAATCCAAAAATCACCCGAAAAATACTTGCTATGACACTCAATCCACTTTCGAACGTATAAATGAGGGCAGATGGAAAATCCAATAGGTATATCAATCTGCTTCGTGCAGTGCTTCATTTCGTCCTAAGAAAGTACCTATACCACCGAGAACTTGAAGAGTTACTACAGCACCAATACCCCCACTCACCACCGCAGCGTCTTCCAAAACGTCTACGAAGTTGGGTGGGCAGTTTAGCTTCTTCACATTCGTAACATGGACGTATAGAATAAATTATTGAAAATTTCACCGATCTTTGTAGAACAGTTCTGGAGTTATGCCCAAGACAACAAATTGCAAGTTTGCGTATGCGAAGTAGCTATTACTGATCCGTTTGCGACGAAATTCAGATTCAATCGTATCGGAATCATTCCTCAATGGGGTCTGCGCATGATTTTTTTAAATACAATTTTTATTGAAAGGGAATTGATTAAGAATGGCCAAAGTGGGGTTATTTCATAATTAGGTGGTCTCTATATTTTTTTTTTTATCGACGAAGAGAAATGTGAACGTTTTGAAAAAATACGCGCGGAAATGGAGCGCGCTGATTGGTCGAAGCGCATCCATGCGGAGAATGTCGGAACCATATTGTTCTGATAGTTCGAGAGCAGAACGTTTTTGAAAGGGGCAGCAGGGGGATGTGACGTACGTACCTCCCCTAGAAATTCAAAACATTCCATTTTAACATGACGATTTCTGCTCCCACATGGAGTTTTTTGTCCTGCTAAAATAGTGTTTACTAGTCATGGCAACTCGAATAACATAATTAATGGGTTTTTTCCAATTTTTATTTCTCATGCGCAGACCACATTACGAAATCGGTCCTCCAGGAACAGAGAATCCGAAATGTCAGGAAATTCACATTTTCTCATGTGCACACGCTACAAGTGCGGTCGATGGCGATGAAATTAATAGGAGACCGTCTAGGCCCTATTTCGGACCATAATACACAACAAACAATCCACCACAGACAGACAGACATGCAGGCACGGAACCAAAAATGTTCAGAAAGCTCTGAAACTTGAAGCAACCGCGAAATTTTTATTTTGGAGGACACAATTTTCATTCCTTGCACGGATACATAGTGAGAAAGCAATGTGAACAACTGAGGCGGTCTATATCTCAGCAAAATAGCATAATTTTCATGGGAGCTAAGCTGTTTAAATCCAAGCCTACTTGACTGAGGAACCTTTCACTGAGGATGCTGAGACAGCAGTTTATGAAGGTTGACCCAGATAGTATGTATACTAGTATAGATCTTATAATATCTTCATCGGGGCTCAAAAGATAGGTTACAGTGTAAACATCACATCTCCGTCAAAATAAGCATCACAAGCAGGGATTTCACTAAAAGTAGTGTACAAAAAAGCCGGCTACTGTTCATAAAATATGGTAAAATTTGAATTTATCACCAATACCTTTAAACAATCCTGCAGCAACCAAATAACTCGTTTTTCCTGCTTCCTGCTGGATTTTTTAAAGCTATTGGTGTTAAATTCAAATTTTATCATATTTTGTGAACAGAGGATTTTTGTACACGATTTTCAGTGAAATTTACCTACCTGCTTGTGATGCTTATTGTGACAGAGGTGTAATGTTTACACTGTAAGCTAGCCTTTTTGAGCCCTGATGAAGATATTATGAGATATCGAAAGCTCGGCTAAGAAGGTGAAGTTCTTTCAGTAGACCCCATTCTCGATCCTCGTTGAAATTCGAAGCTGAGACAGGATTTGAGACACAAGCTGGCGGCATCCACTCCCTAATACATCCTCGAGGAATTCTTCAATCATGGTTCTATTACTATTATTGTTATTTGACTTTCGGATTTAAAACCTTGATATTTGTTTTGCGTGTACATTCATGATATTGTTAAATACTAACTATTATTGCCGATGTGTTTCCTCTGCGGGGTCTTACAAATAAAAATTTGATTGATTGATACAGGAAACCAATTTATAGAGTAGGAAAATTCATGCCTCAGAAATGCTGTCAGGAACGTCGAACGGGGCCATCGGGGATCTTGAAAATACAGTGAAACGAGCTGACGGAAATTGCCTGCAAAATATTTCCGCCAGACGGGTTTGAAACGATTGGGCTTGATTCTTATTCAATCCGACGGAAATCGCACGACCGAAAAAGGTCGCCGTCGGAATAACTTGCGCTCAAGATCTTGTTGGTCAGGATGTTGTTCCTTTTCATGAATAAACTGTAGTGGATCGGTCATCCAGAACTCATACATAACATCATCCTCTAAAAGGCCAACAACACGGAAAAATGTTCGTGCTCGATCCCAAAGGTTCATGATTGAAAATAATAAACCAAACTCATGCTGCAATCGATTGGAATCCACTACTCTCGCTCTCGTGAGGAAAATGTCCGAGATTTAAAAAAAATATAAATAGAAAACAATTTTTGGCATAGATTCACAGTTAACATGTCAGCTTCAAAAAACCAAATGAAGGTAATTTATAAATATCAATGTCGGAGTTTCTGAAGAAAAACCCAAAAAACGGCTCTTATTTACCCTCTTCCATCTCCCCACTCAATGATATAAAATCAGCACTAAAGAACTCATTTGCACTTTGTTAGGTGTTGAACATATCGAACGGGTACCCTTATGAAAGGGGAAAAGATGACTGGAAACAATTATAATGGGCAAAATATGCGAAATGGCTTCAACTCACCTCTATGAAGCTGCGGGAATTATTATGAAGTTCGAAGAATCAAGTTGATTGATGTAGGAAGGTTTAGGTCGTGGCAGGGATGTTTGAAGGTAAGCCCTACCTATCCCCATGAGCAACTGTATGTACTTAGATAGGTATACGAGTACGTACTGGTTCGTCGCGTAAGAGGATTCAACCTGTACTGCTAGGTAATTCATGTGCGGACTCTGTGGGCGAAGGAAGGGCTATTGCCCCTCACCCTCCACATCAGGAGCTCAGAAGGTTAGAGATGACCAAACATAACAAAATGAACATCCGCACTTCAAAGCCATATTAAAAAATTGCAACATTAATTAAGTAATGGAAAGTACTTGTAATATAGAAGAACTTATGCAGACGCAGGTACTCACTTACCTGTCTACATTATTAGAAGGTATGTAAAAGAACGGGGACGGGCTTGGCAACCTCAAAGAGGGACGAACTTGAAGGAACAACGTCCGAAGCAATATGGCTGCCCATCACACATCTCGTCATGAAAAAGGAAGATATAATATTATTCACTTTTACTCTTTACAAACCATGCCATGAAAATCCTTCGATTTATCATGGTCTGGAGTGGGAGGTTTTTTGAAGCAGCGGCCACTAAAAATGCTTCTCGATGTAAATCGAAAAAGGTGTCGCAAGATGCTGCAAATACTCTGACTGTTGTCAAACTAGCAAGCAAATAGAAAAGGTGTTCAGTTGTTCAGCCCATCCAGACTGGCACAAAAAAAAAAAAAACCACGTTGGGTACGAAGTTTGGTGACTTCATATGGATATAATAAATTAAATGATATTAAAGAGAAGAAGAATAGAGAGTAGAAGGGAAGTAGTTAGAAGTTGGTTAGTGAGAAACCTGAACTGTCAGGATACAAAATCCATTCGTTTTACATCTAGAAGTGTAGTTGGATAGCAAAAATATGGAGTAACGAGCCAGTTTATTGTTGAACGAGCCATTGCAATCTACCGTACACTACCCGTGAATCGTTACTAATTTCGCCACATCGCCCATTTCACTACATTCCTTTCAGATAATTAACCTACAATCAAATTTGACCAGCAGTTAATCAGTCGTATTAAACAAAATATGTAGGCAGATTGCGTTGATGGGAAGGGAGCTCTTTTTTCAGCTGCTCAGTTGAGAACGAATGAGAGTCGTAAGTTATGGTGCAACGATTTCTAATAATCAGCTAAAAATCCGTCATTTGAGTTCATTTGCAATGAAACTGTCAATTTATTGTGTCTCATCGACTGATTCAGCTGTGAATACGAGACAAGACGTTCTCAGGCGTGGCAAATAGAAACGCTAGAAATATGATTTCCAGCTGTTTATCATGTTTTCTCACCTACTGATTATACTATTTATTTCTTATATTCCCAACTCAATAACTTCGTAACTAAAAATTAATAGGTGGTATAGCGTCTTCCACAATCATGTTTCTTAATCACGAGGTGTAAAACTTTACACGTAGAAGAACTACATTGGTAGGTTCCGTAATAATAATGTGTTGTTCTTGACTACTTTAATAATAAACCGTGGTAGGGGTTCAGTCTCCTCATAGTTTATACTAAGGTTGTTCAATGCTTTATAGCCCTGAAGATGCTTTAAAAATAAAGGGAACCGATGGAAAAGGAGAATTTATATTTGTTGACTCAAGAAACTCCCCTACCATACTTTAATGACTTGACAAGGTATAAATGAGTTGGACAATTTTGTCGTGTTGAGTACTGTGATGTTCCCAGAATCAACATTGGATAAAATATGTTTTTCTCCGACGATTAGAACGGTTTATTATTGAGAATATTAAACCGATAATCATTTGTGTATGGTGGGAAAACGAGGATGTTGAAGGTATGTTTGATGTTAAAGGTTTGTTTGTTATGATTTGAGACTCGACCAGCTACACCGATTTCCATGAGACTTTTTGCGAAGCGATGGGCACGTTCCTGACCAGGTTATGGGCAATAGTAGAAGTACACCTTCTTCCTTTGTAGTGAAATCCTTAGAGACGTTTGTTTAGTACACACTGGTGATCGACAAGCACAACATTGGCTGATGATGACGATCACATGCTTGTTATTGATGGAGCTTTGGGTGAAACAATTTCTGCTACTTATACTATGTGACCACTAGAATGGCGGTGAGGTTTCCTAGGTATTCATATAATCTATATCTATCATGAGGTTTGCTCCAACTATGAGGTCCTTCCCCAAAAAGATCCTTTCTCAAGGTCAAAGTTGAGTTCGATATTCAGCTTGAGCATTTTAGAAGACCTTCGAACTGAAAGTTGGAGTTGGAAGCAACCTGACGTAGCAGACGGTTTCTCTGTATTCAATTCACCCCTCCCCCAAGCAGGGCTGAAAATATTCATGTTGAGTGCAACCTACTGTGGCATTTGGAACAGAAAGAAAATATTCGAGTTGAATATTTTTCATAAGAGTGTCCGCAGTAGGTTCTGTGCAGCTAAAATATTCGAATCGCGCCTGCACAGCCGCTAGTTGGAACAGAACTATGGTCTCGAAGAGCTGCACTGGTCCCCCCGTCAGGTTTTATGCGTAAGTATATCGTATACCCTCATCAACCACGTTGATTGGGTGAAGTCTGATGGTTCAGCTATATAAGGGTTAGGTAATCCCAACCAGCAGGCGTCCAATCACCACGTATTTCCAGCATCAAGTCATCTCGCGTTTATTCCAAATCGACCAATTCTTCTGACTTATCTTTTTTGTTCAAGAAGTAACTTTTCCAATTCTTATGAATTTTTAATTCCTCTTACGTATAGGGAAATATGACTAAAAATCTAGCGCTAATTACGTGTTTTTGTCATGCCCGATAATTATCGCCCATTCACACAATGTGGGGTTTTAGTGATCAAGAAGCTCTGGTTAAGCACATACTTTTATTTACAGCTCGTTAGGAATAGGTCGTCTGGTGCGACGAATGTGAGGAAAAAGTACCTACCCACCTAATGCCCATTACCAGATGAGTGGAGAAGGACATAGGTGGTGTAGTGGTGGAGGAGAAATCCCAAACCGCATTCCTGACCGACCGTGACAAATCCTCTTCTTTGGTCTCGTGCGTTTCTCGAATTTATGCAGCTCCGTTCTCGCACTTGTCCACCGAACGAAAAGAGTCAACCAGAAGTTTTCCGGAATAAAATCTGTAAAATCTATAAATGAACATCTGATATCGTGCCTTTCATTTGAGAATAAGAAAAATGTATGCAATCGCATTCTGAGGAAAACGAATTTTCGATGAAATTTAACCAGTATTCTAATTGAAATTCATTCTATTCCCATTTTCCGGTTCAATATGTATTGGTAACACTGGTTAAAAAAGAAGTGATCGAGAAGTTGGAGGCTACTTTTTGTGCATTTCCTAGAGGTTTTCGAGGGTTCTGAATTCGAAAAGACTTTGTTAAGTTGCTGGGGTTTTCTGTTCACTGGTTTTCGTTGATTTTTCCCAGGAATCCCCGACTTTAAAAATGGAAGCCCTCGAAATGGGCTGGGAGGGTCTCTATGAACTCGTTGATAGCCGAGAATCAGGCACTTTGGGGGACATTGTGGGCCAATGACCGTATCCCCTTAATTCCAGAGAAATCCGAATTTATATTTTTCGTCCTCTTCAGTATCTACTCCTCCAGTTATGCACTTGGACTAGATGTATACTACTCCAATAAACGATTAACTCAATTTTGAGATTAAGAATGTTTGAAGATACATTAAACTTATAATAATCGCTGGTTCGATGTTGACTTGAGGTAGTAATGACAGAAATATAAAAAAATTTAGCTAATGAATAAGGGAAATTATTACTATTAGTACTATAAGCTTACTGACAAGTGAAATTATGTTCTCAACGTTACCCATTCTGTTATATCAAACTGTGGACAACAAGAATGGAGAAACTCCGTTTTATGATCAGTGAAATATTTAAGCATGACGTCCACGTGCTTATCGAAGATTATTTCGATTTCTGCAACGTTATTTCATTCCTGGTATTATATTATGTTTTAATAAACCTAGTGCGTCTGTTGTACGGGAGAACACAGTGACATGCATGTTTATGTCTTATGGTTTCAACTCAGTTGAACACTCTTGAGAGATTGAGATTGTCCCAATTCTCAAAATTTGTTATTTATTGAAGGTACTTGTCACATGAACCTGTTTTGAAGTAGGTACCTATCAACTTACTTTTGAAGTCAACTCGCTCAGTACCTACTCAGGCGTCACCTTTTCTATCATTATTATGTAGAATCATCTGACTAATTATGTAGTCATCTTCTAAAACGTAACATCATAGATGGAGGATCACGAATGAGTTTAATCGCTGTCGGACCAATGATAGCATCTGCGGACTGCGCGCATCCATCACAACTTCACATTCTATATTCACATCAATATATTCGATGATATTCATGTTGTTGAACACAAAGAAGCTATGTGCCACATCCACCTGGAAGTGCTTACCCCTGGGTTATGCAGCCGATGGCCCCCGCCTACTATCCCGCAGCGACTCCTGTGAGGCGCCTAGATCAATCTACTGAAACCGATGAATGGAGATTCTTTGAAATCAACTTCCTTTACTTTCACTGTCAAGAGATCGTTCTTTCCCACATCAGGTCTTATAAGACATTTCCTCACCGATTCTGTGCAAACCGAGTGCTCAAGCTCTCTCTGAGCCAACTAACCTACTCCTGGTTTCTCACTACATTCTTTCCTCAGACCGTTTCTGGGAGCAGTACAGGAACTGGTTCACTGTTTTGAAATGGACTGTTGCTTTCCCACAAGGGTGGATAGCAGGATAAACAAAGGTAGTTTCGGATGTATAATTCATTCTTCTATGATAATAAATTACTGCATGTGAACGACTCCTGATGCTTAAGACAGTGTTTCAAATTGAAATGCACCAGATCAATCCCCAGTCATTCTCTAAGCCTAATGATCGAATTTTCAGAGACAACTACTGACAAAATACTTATGTGACACACACATGTACCTAGTTCAGCTACATGTGGAGCATGTTGGCTATGAGACACAAATTACTCCTTATTAAATTCTGTATCTGTTGTATGCCCCTCAACGAAAGCCCGTGCAACGAGAAGCCTCCCGCAGAGGAGCCTCTCTCCCACTCCTAGGCGATCCGAACCAGACACGAGCCGCGAGAGTAGGAGAGGAGAGGGGACCCTATATAAGCTTGCAACCCCCTCCCTCGTGGCCATTATCTTTTTTCCATAAAGTTGTGAACGTCGTATTTTTGTCAAGTTGTGAGTTAGGCGTCATTGCCACCGTACCGTTATTGTGACCGTATCGTATATCTCGGAAGCATAGTAACTTTTTCTGAGTGCTGAAGTGCATTTCCCTTTTATAATAGATAGTGACTGAAAATCCCCACGTAGCTGTCCACAGTGTAACGTGGGACTACAGTCCCCATTTCTAATAGACTGAGACTGAGAATACTCCTCCCTTTTACCTTCTTCTTATTGGGACGCTCAAGGGACCGTCACTGATCCTCACCAGGATCAACACAGTGACGCCAGTCAGGGTAACGTAGCTATTACACTATACTCTATATTCTATGCTATATAAACGCTATACGCTATACTGTTCCCCACGGGGACTAATGTTACTTCTGTGTTGAAACCAGTGTCACCAGACCAGCCTTGTATTATTTGTAATAGTCATAAGCTTCCAGACATATTGAGATACATTCAAAGTAGCAGTCAAATACTGTTCTAAGTCATTGTGTAGTTACTTACAGATACTCATATTTTAGTAGGAGGTATTACAGAGATAAGTTCCTATATTTTTGTGTGATACTTTTTCGCAGATACGTCCTTCAGGCAACTGATACTTTGCCGACACCTGTCTGGTATTTATTCGATACTCCTTTCAGATATGCCCTTAAGGTTTTACAGATACTCTTATCGATACTTGCAGGTACTTACCGTAGATATGCCCAGGTACCCTTATCGAAACTTGTGAATACTTATCAGTTACTTGCAGATACGCAATACATACCTGTATCGATACGATCGATACGCCCTTCAGGCTTTAATCTAAACTGATTTACAATAGCTGAAGGCTAGTTTCCAGCATAATTATATTACTGTCTAGCGCCCATCAAGCCTATTCGTATTTCATTGAAATCCTTGGTATTCGTATATATTTCTATATTTTTGGTTGTGTAACAACTTTATGAATAAACTTGTTTCGTGTTCCTGTATTCAGTTATTGTTTCTATCCCAATTCTCTACTGTTAAGCTGAATATTTTGTTAGGTCTATAGGTAACTATGATCCCTTTCAGGTATCACATTCCAAGAAGGACGTGACCCTTCAGGTATGTCCTACTGTTAGGCCCTAGGAATTTCCAAGCAGATTACTTTTGAAGGTGATACCCTTCAGGTACATCTTATGTCGACCCTAGGGGCTTACACTATGGTGTTTCATCGTTTATTACTTAGGCCAGCCCACCTAAAACATGAAGGGGATGTATTCTAACATAGGTATAATATTCAACAATAATCTATCGGAAAAAGAAGTGTTCTTCGTGATACTCAAGTCGGTTTTTATCTGTACGGTCCGTAGTCGACATGCCTCATCTCGCACTCGAGCTATTTTGGCATTGGACTTAGCAACATAAAAACGCAACCCTGAAATTGAAAATGCAACCCTAGAAATCAAAGGCAAAATGTCTCATTGGTAGGTAATTATTGAAGATGAGGCGTTTTGCCTTTGAAATCCCGAAATTTTCGAATTTTCATCCTGAAATTTGAAGCTTTTCCGGGAGGAATTTCCACTTCATCATTTTACCAATGGAAAGAGCAGTTAAAAATAATTAGTGGGTGTCCATTTTCGAATTTTTCGGGGGAAAGGTGTTTTGGATTTGGGCAACAGCTCCCCTGAACTGAACAACTACCTTCACGTTCTCAATAAAAATGTTTATATATAGGTACGTATCTGCCTATGTAAACAACGAACATGATTAAAAACAGTAATGGGCAATAATTGTCGTTTAAAGGTACCTACCTGGTACTAGAGTTTTAATTGTCTTTCCCTCAACGTAAGACAAAATTGATAAATAGAGGAGAAAGATGTTGTTTTCAAACATATTTAACTCAACTGAAGAATTTAACGATTTGAAATAACCGCTTTATGACGTAGTGCTGTAAATAATGGGACGGGGCGAGCAGGTTGGGGTCAGCTAACCCTAAAATAAACCGAACCAGCAGACCTCGTCCAATCATCGCGGATTTACCGCACTAGGTACGTCATCATCAAACCGTTTTCCAGTATCTCTAAACTGGAAACACGCAACCTCGATATGATCCATACAGTTTGATGCTCGCCCTGATTCAAACGGCCGCCATCAAAGTGAGGAACCACTAACCTACGATATCATCAACGGAGCTGACCACAGGTCGAGTAGGGAACGAATGATTAGAGTAATTACAATACAATTAGGTTCGTCAAAACCATACTACCGTAAAGCGGAGTAGAAGAAACATTTTAATAGGCAAGTAACGAGTGTCGGCAAGGGTTATTGCTCCGAATTTCTTTCAATATCATTCACCTGCATTTGACATAAATGGCCTCTGCAGCGCCATTATTTTGTTTTTCATTCAATGATTAGGCATGCCAGAATGGTTTGGCGACCGCAGCTGTGGCGTATTTTCCTCCTTGGGCACTTCCAACTATATGGACCTATCGCAGGCTCCGACGATGAGGTTTTCGATTCTCTCTCTTTCTTACAAACAAATAACTAGACAGTACCTTTACCTGTTCCTTTTGGTAAAAAGCCAGAGTAATCACACAAAAAATCGTCCTTACCTACGCCCTTCCAACATTGTTGGTTTGGTTTCAAGATAGGTTGGTGGGAAAACTAGAGACGTTTGACCATACCCTAAACCCTGACCAGTTTGAGCACTCGGACAGATTGGCTCGTTAGTAGAATCCATAATTCACATTTGGCAACCGACATTTTTTATTTTAAGCACATCTTTGCTTACTTGATACACAAATTTATTATTCCCATTTAGGAATTCTTGTGCGCAAAAATTGTATTGCAGAATTTATTTCAATTTAAAATCTACTGCCACAATTTGATACTTATAAAGATCTTTGGGATGAGGACAATTTCACGCTGATGACGGATATACAATGGGTTAAAAGTAGAGAGTATCTTTACGTAAGTATCTTTTTATTATGCCGATGGGAGATAAGTTGCTTTTCTGGAAAAATTGGATATTCACCTGAGGAATTTGACGATTGGAAGTAACTACTACTCGATGGAGGAGTGCTGTAAATGCTCTGTGATCGGTAACGCTTGATGATTAGGTTTAGTGTCGTCCCGTATGTGGGACGATGGTTATTTAAATGAGGTGAAATCTCATTGTTTCTACTCCCGACATCAAAACTTCCCACACGGTACAAATTTGGACAATATTTACAAATTCGAGAAGAACGAGCAAACCCTATTTAGCCGTCAATATTTCGTTGGGGAAAAGTTTAAAAACTGGGGAAAGGTACTCCTTAAAGAAAAGGATGGACGGCCGACTCAATGCCTACAGAATCTACTGTTAGCGCCTTCGCTATGGCGATTTGGGGAATTTTAGAAGCGTCCACCCTTCCTTCGGCAACGCATTTTTTAGCATCTCCTCAAAAACTAGTAAACTCAAACTATTTAGATTTTCTGGATCTCACTATTTTGATGATTAAAATGTCGTAGTGGCAGCATTTTTATGATCAGATCAACCACACAAAATTTAAGCGTGCAAATTTGAGAATTTGGAAAAAAAATGATTTCACCAAAACAATTCTGAGCACCGCTAAAATAAACGTTCACCTATAACTTTTTTTAAAATACAACCAACCGTTTAGGAGAAACGAAAATATACTAAGGAAACCCAAGAGAGCTCATCTATACATCCCTTCATTTATGGCATACAGAACTAGGTACCTAATACAAATATTGACGATCACATACTAAACTACCAAGTTACGAGACTAAAAATAGTTTTTTATCTCCTGAAACAAACAAAGATAGGCCTAGTTTGGGGCAAGTTCAATAACATTAAAAATACATTAGATAACCTTCTTCGGAATTATATTATTTTAGATAACCAAATTCCTAGTACTAATTAAAGGTTCTTGTTTTTAGGTGTAAATTCGTAGGTATAAGAAAAACTACGATTCGGGATGAAGTTGACAGAGAAATCACAGAATGTCGTAATAGTATTCCGAAAACTCCAGCTCGTTGTATTCCTGCTTAAATATTCAGAGGTTCCGTAGGACGGAAC
This sequence comes from Lygus lineolaris, assembly GCA_030264115.1. Lineage (NCBI taxonomy): Eukaryota > Metazoa > Arthropoda > Insecta > Hemiptera > Miridae > Lygus > Lygus lineolaris. The sequence continues at coordinate 7,508,650 of JAEMON010000003.1, read as the reverse complement.
GTGTAGACGCCTTTCTATACTGTATCTTGGGGACAAGAGAGGAAGAGAGTGTTTTTAAAGTGATTTCAAGTGGTATAACATTATTTGACTTCTCACTTTTGAACTTTCCAATTCAGCATACCTAAGAAATAATATTAGAATACAGTAATTTTTTAAAATAATTACAAGAAAAAATCTTATACAGGAATCAATAGTAGCACAGATTACAATATTGCACATTGATTCTCATCGTCCATGCCATTTTCGCCGGATTTCGGAAGGATTTTTTCAACTCCCAAAAACAGTAGGGGAGAGTGCGGGGAGTTTTGACAGTTTTTTTCAAATTGCTGTACTAAACCCCCTTTCATAAAAAAAAAAAAAAAAAAACATTTTTATGTGTTTTGATTCGGATGGATGTAAACTAACTTGATTTAGGTTAAACATGTCCACAAGTAATTCCTATTTCACAAAAA
>JAEMON010000003.1:7464985-7477564 GCA_030264115.1 Lygus lineolaris | reverse complement strand
CACATAAGCATTATAAAATGAAAAGAATAGCTTAGGGACGAGTACGAAGGAAAAGTAGAATCCGTTACAAGGCGTGGATGATGGCGATTGAAAAAAATAATATTTTTGATTGTTAGGGATGCACTAAATTTTAGGAGTGTCGTTATTTTTTTCCTATTAAAATTATATTCCCCCAGACGGAACGTGTCGAATGACTAGTAATATTTTTTATTGTTACGCTTCGGTCTTTTTCAACCAAGACATAGCTGGGCCGTTTTTGGGCTGAGGGGTCAGTCGAAATTTCGCGTGATACGGAGGAATTAGTAGTAACACACAATATGTGACGAGGTACCGATCAAAATAATGCCGTAGTCACACATTAACGAAAAGGAATGTAATATCTTTACTATTCAACCTAAGACGCTGACATTTGAAATTGAGCCTCTTTGGGACTGCTGGGTTTTACAATGAGACCCCAAATGATCAGCTGAATGAGCTCAGAGTCTAATCATTTCTTTCTTATTCAACCTACGGCGCTGAATTTTCCTACCTAACTGAAAACTCTTTAACTTATCAAATCATAAGGAGGACCGCTGATCATCCGAATGAAGTGAGGCTAATATTTCCACTATTCAACGTACGATGGTGAAATATGCAGTGGAGCGTCTTCTTGACTGCCGGGTTACAGTTACAATATATACGGATGAAAACGAATCAGCTGCATCAGCTCTGGAGCTGATTACTTTACTATTCATTCGTCGAAGTTGAAATTTGAAATGAAGCTGGGGGGGGGGGGGGGGGGGGGCAATGATTAGAACACATGATCAGCTGAGTGGGCTCTGAGTCTGATTTCTTTTCTATTCAAACTATGACGCTGAAACTTCGTAGTTAAGTAATAATTGAAAACTCTTCATCTTATCAAATCACATGGTTCCTACCACCGCCCTTATGGTGACGCGAATAATACCAGAATTCGTAGATACCCCTCTTGAACAGATGTCGAAACGAGCATGTTTTAATATTATATTTAAAATGTTTTCGCACATTCGATGGATACGAAAAAAAGAATTCGGCTAGGGAAGAGGCAATAATTCTCGTTCTCTGAAATAAAATTTCTTGATAGTTAATAAATATCTATTTCGCACCATATTCGAATGAATGCTAACTTGTTATCAGCAAACCAATCATTTAATTAAAGACAATTCTTTGATTATTTATAATATTAAATATTAATTACTGTAGGCTCAATATTCCCTACAAGAAATTATGAAAATAAGTGAAACGCAGTTGAGAGCTCTCGAATGTAAATTACATTTTTTTGGTAGCTAACGAATTTTTGGGTGATCACATGAAATAAATAAATCATGAAAATGGAGTGTTGTGGTCCCCGCAATTAGCTTTACCAAACCAGAATTGGAAAAGGTAATTAATATTTAATATTACAAGTAACCTCAATAGAATTCAGGGCCAATCAAATGAAAATCATAATTCTTTGAGCCAAGTGAACAATCACTTTATGTACAAATAAAAACTACAACTATAAAATACATAATCTCCATAATGAGCTTTGGTCGAGCGGACGATTCCTTCAACTCCGGGCAGGGCGCCTCCACTACTCAGTTTGTTGTGTGACGATTCTAATGCGAATTTACATACTAAACGTGAATTTACATAAAATTGTGTCAGAATTGGCCTAATAATATAAACACGGTATAATAATAGTATTGAGTAGAATCTTTTTTTAATGTAAACTAATAAATTTTTTTTTCGATTTTTTTGTTTAATGAAAGTGCCCCCATGGTGCCGTGCGCCCCTAGGCCCGGGCTTATTGGTAAATGCATGCCTGATTACAGGTAGGTACATACTCCCGATAATCATTTTCTCCACTTCATAGTATAAAAACATTGAAATGTCAGTATGCCCATTCAAAGCCCGAATCATATCCATGATTCTCTCTTGTGTCTCTTCGTTAGGAATAGCCTCGATCACCTGTCAAGAGGTCAATACAGTATCTACCACGCGGTTATTATGACGCTGTCGACTACGATGAAGGAGAAGGTCGGGGAGATCGACGAATAGGCTAGGTATTTACCATAGCCGGGAATAACTCGCTGATCACAATAAGAACACCCAATTGAAAATCGGTTCAGTCGTATGCGCGAAAGATGGGTAAGAAGATTTTATTGTTTAAAACGCTGAAAAATTATTACACAATGGTTTATTATTTCTGTATCCTTCTGATGTAACAATAATTATCGCCACCTGATCAGTGTGCTCAAATTTCGACCCAGCCGAATTTCTAGTTCAATTTTAGACTCAGCTGTAACTCTGTACAAAAGGAAAAAAGTTAGGTTTCCTTTATGTATAGTATTAAGGTTTTCGGTAAATTGAAAATAATCATGGTAAAATGATAAAAATAAAATAAAACAAATTAAATTTAGGTACCCCAATAACTCTATCTCCTATATTCCGCATTCTAAATCCAATCATAATGTATTATTTTTCTACTTGTAGGGGAGCAAAACGGTAATGACTTCCTCCACTATAATCTGTACAATTGTTGAACGGGTGCTGAACAGAGGAGTTAAATGTGTTGTACTTGTGATAAACCAACCCCTTGAACCCATACAAACTCATAACTTCAGGTCTGCAGAAATTGGACCTGAAGTCTGCACTACGAGTTCCACGGCGGTCTGCCCAACAACAAATTCAACAATTTCTTCCATAAATTCAGTTCTGTCTCCCACGGATTATCCACGACAGTAACACAGAGAACAATACATCAATCAATCCTTAAGAATGTGATCCAGTTCGACGTTTTTCAAACCTGGTCATTATTTCTCTAGGACGGGTTAAAACGGGACATGACCAAGTAGAACACCCTTCAAACCCAAACATGTGCTAAGAAACCAGAGGGAATGGCATTGAGTAGAAAGTAATTTTCAAAAGACACATACCTGCCACCTTGTTGTTGTAATATCTCCACCCATAAAGGGCTGCTGCCACCAGAAGTGCCAAAATGAGGATTGTGAGGAAAACAGTCAGAGCGATGTCTCCACCGGTATATCCGGGCACGCATTCCGTCGCTTGAGACATCGCGGGCGAGAGCTGCAAGATCAAAACAACCAAAAGACGAGCCAAACACTCGCGACGCGGCATGACGTGTGTAGCATGGAACAAGAACAGTCGAAGGAAACCGGCCGCGGGCCAACTGTTGAGGTGAGGTTGAGGATCGTTCGAGGATGCGGTGAGGGGAGAGGGCAGGTCCTTCCCTACCACGGCAGGTAATCAGGTATCAGGTAGGTAGGTGGGGGCCAGGGGATGCCGGTCTTCTGTGCAGGTCTTCCACAGCTCCTTGGATGTTGGATCGGCCTCTAAACAAAGCCCAATTCATTTTCAAAATCGAGAGTGAAGCCGTTCTTCGTGGATCACCTTCAACTGGCTATCAAAGTGGCGACATTATAAAAGGAAAATATACAACTGAAAATTGATAACAATAACCTATATAGATTGAAGTCCTGAACAAATGGATCACCTAATATTTTGGTGTAGGTACCTAATGTTTTTGGCCTTTCGAGACTACTGTTAGGTACCGATTGTAAATTTCCTCAAACACATTATAAATTAAGCAGTAAATAGATACCTCTCTCCCGAGTCCCGATCAATCCTTCATGCATTCATATTATGCTCATATCAGTCAAGTCAATCTCGAAACCGCCGTCTTCGTAACATAACTTTATAAATCAAATTTTTGATATTGTCCTCCTCAGTAAACATTTCCACTTGCTTTTTGCGTTTCAGAGCTTTCTGAACAATTTTGGTTCTGTCTGTCGTCAATTGCGTGTCCCAGGAAAAACTATATGAAGTTATGGTCCGATTTTGATGAAATTTTCAGGGATTGTGAGGGTTATCGCCTGGACTGTCCCCTTTCAATGTCAACGCAGTCGTGCAACTAGTAGCATGTGCGCATGCGCAACCGTGGATATACTGAAACTACGGTTTTCTCAGTTCCTAATGGATTGATTGTGCTCAAATTTGGAGGGTGGTTAGGGACTAACTCCAAGATGACCACCTATGAATTTCGAAACGATTGGATGAGTAACAGCTACTGCACATGCGCGAACTTGAAATTCGTTGTCATAGTCATAAACTCCGGAACTATCCTATACCAATTTCGCTGAAATGTTCACTTACTGATTCTTGTCGTCCATGTTACGAAAGTGAGGAATCCTACCCAACTTGGCAGATGTTTTTTTTCCGAGTGCTGAATCCACAGAGTAAAGGAGACAACTGAATCCGAATTCCAAGTTTCCTGCCTTACAGGTGAACACACTCCCGATTATTCGACGTGACCAAGTTTGAGATAATTAGAAGTGCCTTTCCAGGCATTCCTAGAACTTTTCACGAGGTCTAATGACTCCATCCCATCACTTAAGTTTCCAGGGTCACCAAACCAAACTGGTGATATCGGCAGGGTTGCTCTTGCTAACTGAACCAGAATCCCAAAATTACTTGACTTTTACAGGTTTTGTTTTCCAGACTGCAGAAGTGATTTTTTCCTGACCTTTTCCTATGCGTTTCAAAAGCCCACTCCCCCAAACAATTATAGTAAGCCCGTACATCGTACAATCCCTGAAAATTTCACCGATATTGGCGAAGTAGTTCCGGAGCTATGGCTATGGCAACACATTTAAAGTTTGCGCATGCGCAGTAGCTATTACTGATCTAGTCGTGACAAAATAATAGGCAATTATCTTGGAGTCCGCCCCCAACTATTCTCCACATTTGAGTGAAATCAGCCCATTAGGAACTGAGGAATTAAAGTTTCAGGAAATTCACGTTTGCGGATGCGTACACTCTACTAGTGGTCGGACGGCAATTCAATCAATGGGGGACCGTCATGGGGCTAACCCGTTTAATCCCTGAAAATTACATCAAAATCGAACCATGACTTCATAAAGCCTGGGGCAGAACGCTCTGAAACATGAAAAGCAGGTGGACTTTTTTTTCAATTTTGCAAAATTTGTTTCATTTCTTGCTTTAATACACAGTAGCTTCGAGGGGCCTTTGGTAGTGAGGAAGTAATTCGATTTGGTATTGATAAATGCCTGAAACAGACTTGTAACTTACAGAAATGCAGATGATCAATTCGGTATTGTATATAGATAAAAAGAAAGAAAAATGTTGAAACGCATTTATTAAAATTCAGAAACCTTGTATTCGAAGCATTAGTCTCACCAAGAACTAGAAAATACTTGTAGTCCGTATCTTGCGTGAAATTTCAGAACATTTTCAATTTTTCCCTGACTTTTCCTGGGTTATCCTGACTTCCTTTTTTTTCCATGACTTTTCCAGGGTTTTCAAGGTTTTCCATACCAGTAGCAACCCTGTATCGGTGAAGTGGCATGATGTAGCACACACTTGCTCCTGACCGCTAGACCCAGTAGGGACTCAAACAGACGTGGCTAGGGAAGACCAGGCTATACTGACCATTGTCTCAAAAGTAAACAAAGAATGTCAGTCCTCTTTGGTGGGCCACATACTTCCTCACTGGTATCCGTCAAAATCAGGGAATCCTGGGAATGAGAGCTTACATTCCGGATTATTCCAAGTAACCAAGTTTGGTATAATTAGAAGTGCCTTTCCAGGCATTTATCGAACTTGTCAGGCAGGGGTCCAACCGGACCCCACGCCACCTACGCTAATTAGAACGGGCTCCGGTCCAACGACTGCACCACATCCCTCAAGGTTCTCTAAAGGCTTCACAATGAAAAACGCAAAAAAACTCGTATCTCGAAAATTATGCGTTTTCCGAATCCGAAGATAACCACTCTATCTATACACAATTAAAGTAGACAGATTTATTTCCTAAAAATTAGGAAAGGAAGCGATAGTGCGCGCTGAAGAACTGCAATGGGGAATGGGGAATGATCGTGTATGAGAAAATCAAATTTTGTCTGTTCTTCAATTGTTATTTGGAATCAAATAACACTGCTAATACAAAGAAAAAAATAGTTTATCGTTCTGGTGTGGAGAAAATTCTGAATAAAATCTCAGCTGTTTGAAAAACAGGCGGCATTCCGAGGACCCTTGAGACACCCGGTTACACATCACACTAAAAGAACAACTGAAAGAGAATGTGCTGAGATCACACAGGGAGCAGTGAAAAAATAATTTATTTGAATAATTGATTAGTATTAATTAATTCAATCAATTATCTAATTAAGTTAATTATATTCTCACTAATCTGGAGCTAAAACAGTGTTGTTTCTGGAGACTTTCCGTTTTCAGTTTTGTTCGATTGACAGGCATGGACGGGTAAAGGCCAATGACAGACGACACCCGTTTCAACGTAACTTTCGCGCCATATTACAACAATAAACATTTTAATAAATTTTCCAAAATTACAGATACATTATTTTTGCTCTACGACTTCAATATTGTTTCTTTTAAGCCATCACCTTTCAGAAAATAAATTTAAAAAATTGATGATAACTCCCCATTCCGGTGTGTCGGAATTCTGCATTTTCGACTTCAAATTCGGATTCAGCACCCTTGAAACCCCCTTAGATTTTATTTTCAGCTCAAAATGTTCATTATGTTGGCTGTAAAACGGGTGAGAAGATCATGCGTGACAACATCTGTTCGGAACCACTGTGTTGCCAATTACTGTAGCTTTTTCCCCAAAACTTAATTAAAGACGTATATGTGACGTATGACGATGATGTGTGTTTATTTGAATTTGTTCGTAGGAAAACCTGACATGAAATTGGAAACGAATCAGACTGGGGGTTCAAGATTCTTAGGCATGCCTTCTTTGGGCATGCAGTACGTGAGTCCCAGTTACGGACCCCCAATGAACGCCCAGGTGGGAGGTTTCATGCCTCAACAGCAGCAGCAACAACAACCGTACTCTCAGTCCCAAGCTCAAACGCAATACAGAGTCCCCCCCATACAGACGTCGCCGTACCGGACTTCAGGGCAATTCAGTCCTTATTCAGGCACTGCAGGAGGAACGGTCGAACAGATGGCGCCAATCGTAGATGATCAGTCGTTTTCCGCGAGTGCTCCAAAATTCTCATTCCAAGGAGGCAGCGCGGTAAGTGAAGCAGGGAGGATATTGGATAAAGCATTTCCAAAAACAGTGTGTCCCAAATATACCTAGTGGACCAAAAAGTTTGGGCGAAACTTCACTTCAAATTAAGTAAAATGCAGGAACCGGCGCACAGTGGGACAAAACGTGAATCTAGCGGTTCAAAATTGTAAAAAAGAAATTACAGTTGAATTTATAATCCGTATGGCCTCTAGAGGTCATTCTTGAGGCTTGTAAATGGTTTTTAACTTGCCAAAATGAATCTCTTCCAAGACGTGCACACATTAGCCGGGAATACCTATAATATTGCTTAGAACAAAAACCTGTTTTGTGAAGAGGTAAGGTTACTTTGAATAGAAACGTACCGTTTTCGGTGACTAGCTTTTTTAAATATAGGTATCTACATAGGTAGTTCATTCATGTAGGTGACCACTCAAGCAGATAATTCAATGAATTTAAGAGGGATTGCACCCTACGTATCTTCGTTAAAGGTTCTGCCTCCGAATAAGTTGTTCTTCGTCGTCCCCGTGAAGGCACATCTCCATCTCATCATTCAACCAAATTTAATTTTCAGTTAAATAATCTCTCCAGGTGCTACGGGGCTTTAACCACTTTTTTCTCACTGCTTTCACGAAGTTGCTGAACTGTTCTAAAACTATGGTTTCGTCCGGCACGTGAACATCAACACTACCTACTCTTCAAAAGCTCTAACAAAAGCACTTTCCCCTCCGCAGAGGTCAGAAAAGAAAGAACATCCCCCTCCCCCCTGACCACCCTGAATTCTCAATTTCTCCATCAGGAATTTGCGCTGCATGACGATTCTTCTACCTGGAACATTTCAAAATTCTGCCACACCACTTCCGGAGGGTTCTGGAACCAAACTTTTATTGAAATACGTTGATAATAACCAACAGAATACGGCAAAAATTTAGTTTCCAGGTTCCACAAGGTTCAGTGTAAAGGACAGTCCAGAAAGAGATGATTGAATAAACGTTTTGTAAATAAAATATAAGTTCGTTAGACAAATTAAAAAAAATGAATTACTACGATAACTTTTTTTTGACACGAATATGGTCTACCACCTCCTTCTGTGGTCTCCATAACGAATATTTTGTTAAAACAACCCTCACTGAGCGCTAGAAGTTTTTTTCAGGTAGATACTAAATTACTAAACGACTGAGACGAGACATTCATAGGCTGTGTTGGTTTTACATTCAATGTTTACTCATACGGCTCAACGTTCACTTCCACATTTATAGTTATCTGTTCTGCTCTCTCTGAGATCACAACTAACAGGTGGACAGATTCCGGCTTGCCAAAACAGACCTTCATTTTTCGACTTTTGAACCGCTAGATTCACGTTTCGTCCCACTGTGCGCCGATTTCCAACAACTTCGTAAAATTTAGAAATACATTTTTGAAGTTGTTTCAAAAAACGTTATTTCCCTCAAAACAAGGGCATGTATGAGGGGATGGGAGACAGTCACCCCTCTCCCGACATCAGGAAAAAATAATTAAATTTGTAAATAAATAACTTGAATGAAACCTTGCAAATGTGGAACTGCAGCCTTCCCTCAACTTCATTATAAAATATATTCGCCACTGCCACAAAAACTGCATTATCTCCAATATTTACATTTTGTTATTCAACGTATGACTTCATTTTCGGAATCTAGACAAAATTTTACATAGGATGGAACAGCCAAATTGAGTTGTGACGGACAAAAACATTGCTTCCAAACTTACGAGAAACGAGAAAATTCAAATTGCACAAAACTTTGATGAAACATCAAGTGTATGAAACAAACCTCTCCAGCAACTTGCAAATCGCCCAAAACGTCTCCTGATCTCAGTTTTTCAACGATGCAGTTTTTTAAAGTTTTATTCCACTACTAATCAAGGGAGAAAATGGCGTTTGACATTCAAAAAAAGTAGGGTTTTCAAGGAAAACGAGGGGTTTAGGGTGATAGACGGCTATTCCAGTCGGTGATACACCTACTGTCTCGACCTGACCATGACTAGAGGAGTTGAGTAGATACCTATCGATTCCCACGTAATTTTTCACGGTGGTGACACAGATACAAATAGACTGATAAAAAATTGATTTCCCCAGAAAAATCTAGTTATTTCGTACTCAATTTATCGCTAAACTTACGTGAACAATCTATGTAAATCTGGTCAATATAGAAGGGAAAGTGTATTAGGATTTGAATGGGTGGAAAGGTATGATTGAAATTGTGACCAAGTCTTCATATTTCATCGTGAAACCAAACGTGGGAATCAAACGTTATTTCTTCTATTCCGAGATACGTAGATACAGACAGACAGTACTTTATTCTGTGAAAAAGGATAAAGGAGGAAACTCTTAATTATATTCTTCAATTGATAAACTACCAAACCATTTAATTTCTTATTGCCATGTATTATTTATGTCATGCATTTTGTAAATTTTAGTAATTAGTAATTAGTAAATTAGTAAAGTATATTTATTAATATCAAACTATCTACATAATTTTCGTATTTTTTATTTTCTAGAATAGCGGGTTCAGCGCTGGTTCATTGGTGAGAGTTCGATATCATCAGTAATAATAAATAAGATTTCAAAATAGTTGGTTACTTTGGAAAATTAAAATAGTAAAATTTTCTTGATGGAAATCCGTTTCAGACCATTCTAAAACGATTCTAAAAATGTTATATTTATATATGAAAAAGTGATAAATTTCATGAATCGGTTTAGAATCGTCTGAAAATTCCAATGTTCCATGAAGAAAATTTTCAAAAATTTGCATTACTAAAATTTTAAAGCAATTACAATAGCTTCGTTTTCTTCGGAAATTCGCTGGAATCAACCATTCAAATGACCCTCGAATATTCAATAACATTATTCATGTTGGTTACCTACGTTTTAGGGTGGACTGAGTGGACTGGGTGGACTGAGCGGAATGGGTCTGCCACAGACTCTCACGGTACGTTTGATCAGGTCGTTTAATGATAATAGGTGATATTAGACATCTTAATGACCCACACGGGTACGTTAGGTACACCCCACAAGTAGGTACGTTGCGGGAGTACAGACTGACAGATGTACCGTAATTTCCATTAGTGCCTAAACACTTAAAAAAAACAGACACAAAAGAAAAACATGTTTTTTGAATCCTTCCAAGTGAGTAAAACATCATTTTGTGGGTCTGTTTTCACCCTAAATCACGTTGTGACATCAAATTTTCGATTGGATCCATCAAAATGCGATTTTCAATGGTATTACAAGAGTCCTGTAGTTTCCGTATCAGGATTTCGGGCGAATCGAAAAATGGACACCATGTGTGATTCATCGTGAACAAACACCCCCAAATCATCTATCGTTCTTGGTAGTTTCATGTATTCACAAGACACGACTTTTTAAATTTGTAACATTAAAAAAAATTAGATTTTTTCGATAAAATTTCACGCATGTAGAACCCGAATCTGCATGATGTGTAGGTACCTCTAGATTCTACTACTAATACTTAGTCAAAATGTATAATGGTGAAAACGTTACGCCGTAATAATATCCAAAAATACAAACATTAGTTTGTATTAGTGAATCTTCAACTGGTTTTTAAGTAGGTACATCGGTTTGATTGCAATTTATTCTACACTTGACAATTTAATTTGCACCCTATTTATTTAATAATTAACTCCCCTATTATTTTATCAATTTAATTAATAAATTCTATTAAAGCGTGGTTTTTCGGAACAGATTTTTAACTGTTGTTAGCAACTATTACGCTGTGTGTGTCCGTCTGTGGCTATGACTTTTATTGCCATACATATTCCCTTGTTCGCATCAGTTAGGTTCGTCTCTGCCAGAGAAATTAGAGAAATAAATTTTAATTCATTTTGAGGTGAACCCAATATTAAAGTGGATTATCCTCAAATAAAATAATCAAAAATGACAACGAAGCAACACCTTTTTCCCGCAATATCGTGTAATAAGATGATGAACACCCATTTCTGAATTACTTGTTGATACATCGTTATACAATATTCAAGAATGATGACGATCGGTGTTTTGATGTCAGTCTAACTCTAAGTTTTGTCATTTGCAGCTCTACGGTAACATTCCAGTCACAGTAAGTTTGTAGCTTCACAGTCACTGATGATTCATACCTATTTAAATACCTATAATAAATGATGATTAATGCCTATTTAAATCAAATCAAAATGTCTAACGTGAATGGCATTTCAATATAATTTCTTGAATAACGGAAATATTGATCAAAAGTACTTGGTCCTTAAAAAAACGTAATTTTCTTTTGTTTTTCAACAGGTATCGGGAACACTCAACTTTGGGGTGAGTGTTTATTATGATTTTGATTTTCCGTTTAATATTGTCACAGAAAAAAAGAAGTTTAGTAAAGATATGGTAAAACATCATTCATACCTTGAAAAGTGGAAACATTTACGGTGAAAAAATGTGGCTCCAGCAGGGCTCGAACCTAAGACCTCTGGATGGACTGTTTCCACTTTTTCGATGAAAGCTTATCCTATCACTCAATAATGACCCTCTGAATGAAAATGAAAACGTTGCCTGTTTCTACGAACATAATGAGTAGCAAAAGTTGAACATATTTCGGCGGTTAGGTCATCATCGGTAACAAACAAGATGTTATTGTAACTCATTGTTTTCATGGAAACAAACAACGTTTTCGTAGACTCCAGTTTCTTTTTATTGACGTTCTTGATTGGTGACGTTTCCACAACGTCACCGCGAGTAATACAGATCTTATCTAGTTATTTTTTAATCCATAAAATTATTCATGCCTACACTTTTCCTGATAGGAGTTTAGTAAGTCTTTAATGGGAGAGATAGAGAAATGAACAGAGTGTTATTGAAAAGTTCACATCACGTTATTAAGAAGTTAACATTTGCATAAATATGTAACTAGCTACAAATACAAAAAAATGAATAAAAAATACATAATGGATGTCTTAATTTTTTAATGATGAACAACCAAATAATACTTGAAATGGTGGCCAGTAGCTGAAGTAATATTCAGCCACTACATGATAATACGAGTGTTTGTCTTAATCACTGTGGATGATACGTAAGCACAGTTAAAAAAAATTATTGATGATTATTCCTCGGTAGCTGAAATAGTATTCAGCCACTACATGATAATGAACCTAAGTACAAATACTAACACTATTATTTGCCTTCCTCCAAAAATGTCAATCAATAATATTCTTGCAGGTTCGAGGACAACTCACCGTTGCCCAAGTAAGTTGAATCAACTTTCAGGAGGGACGCCTTGTCAGCGGTGAACTATTACTACCTATTTATCACCTACTACTATTCATTTGTTATCATTTGTTTTTAATCTTTGATATTTATTTTTCTTAGCAGAGCGCAAAGAAATGTACATAGCTTTTAGCTTTTTTCTGTGAGTGCCAATAAGTTGGTGTTACTACATTTTCCTATTCGACTGTACATAGATTGCTGTGCAGTGTACATACTTGTATACAGG
>JAEMON010000003.1:7429774-7448558 GCA_030264115.1 Lygus lineolaris | reverse complement strand
CTTCTCACCTCCGTTTATTCTCGAGCATTACCACTGCAATCGGTTTAACTCAGTAGAATAAAATCAGGCACACACAGAAGTCCATCCAAACGATCGCATTTTATTTCGTACTCAGTACTCACTTCTTGCTTGGCGCTTGGAAATCCTTTCCGGCGGCATTTCGCTTGTGCAAAAAAGCACCGATTGAAATGAAACTGTTGTCACCAGGCAGCACTATGAAACCGAAAGAGACTCCCTAGTATCTAACGACCATGTGATTCACTTACCTACCAAAATGCTACCTATCGTGACTTCGAATTCGTCAATGAACGACGATTACAATCAAAAAGTCGACGAATCGAACTTCTTGAATAACGTGCATCAGCGCGTCAAAATAAGGATCACGAAGAATAAAACCGCGAAAAAATTGGTTCAACGGTTCAGGCTAGAAAATTTGACACATACAAACACCACGACTCTTTTATTATATATAGATAGTAGATTAGATAAAGAAGATTAGAAGATAGATGATTTATAATATACGTACTGAAATTTGTCGTCTTCGTTATTATAATATGGAGCTATATCCAACAACAGAGCAACAACAAGAAGTGGGCATTGATAACCTAGGGTCAGGTTGTAACCTTCCAACGTTCATTTTGCGCACCCCGTTTCCCGCCCAAATTTGAAGTGTCCCTCGATTTTGCTCCACCATGCTAAAAAAAACCCAGATGTATAACCAACGTCTTTCGCATTTTTGTGGTTGGATAGTTATTTGAACGAGATAAGCCAACGTACCGGAGAACCTACTTGTATTGAAGGAATATCCTTCAGAATAACCCTAACTGATCGGACTTTATTCACATTATATGAAGGGTAAGGGGAAGGAACAGGGAAAGTCCATTTTTCCGAATTCGAGCTCTATAGCGCATTCTGTTGGTATTTGGATACAAAACATTTTTACATTATGTTAAATGGAACTCATGGGTATTGAAATTTTTTTTTCTACTATAACGCGAAAAATATTGATTTTTTAAAGTTCAAAATGAAGAAGCTGATGTTTCTTTAAAAAAAAAAAAAAAACTTTTTGTGACATTCCTTGTTCTTTCCCCTTACCCTTCATATGAGATATGCCAGCCTGAAACTCCTAACTGCATTAGCAAAATGAAGAGAAATCAATATGTAACTTTAATCAATGATAAATCAATGATTTTAATTAAGAGTTTAAAGATTTTATTGTTAAGGAATACACAAGAGTTAGTAGTAGTTAGCACGTCTGTTTCAATGATTCCACGTTAACGGAACATAACATCATACTATACAGCATACATCATTATGTGATAATTTGGTACTGTAGAATCTGATATTCTTGATGGCGGATATATTTATGAGGTATGACGTTAATCTGAGATGTTCATGTTTCAGACAGGTGAATCAGCTCAGATGCAGGTGCAAGGGCAAACACAAGTGCTTTATGGGGTGAGTTGAATGTGTCAAACAATCAAACGTTTTACGAGTATAATTACCTGCTTGAGACCTACACAGATACCTAGAACTGCTATTTTTCACATCATTATTCCCCTGCAAATTGGTTGGTAATGATATTGAGTATACTAGCTCGAAACATGTCGTAGACTGGATTTAGTATCTCGATCCAAAAATTGAACTTCCCCCGGAAACATTTATAATTTTTATTACCAATTCTAATTCGATCATGACTAATTATGTGTACATAGTTTCAGATGAGCCACTTCTATATTTTCAGTTCATATCCGAAAAACGTTCGTGAGCCCAAACAAGAGTCTGGAGAGCATTTCAACTTCTATGGTGGAGTTCCGAGATGCCTTAATTGCATTTAACAATTTCTATTTCTTTTTAATGTGAAATACTTGCAGAGATCCAGTCACTGAACTCGCCCACACGTCACCTTTCGGCTCTTGAAGCTTCAAGTTTGGTAGTCCGGACATGCTATTTACAAGTAGCCCAACACACGAGGCTGTTTCGTATTCAAATCCGCCAACAATTATTTTCACTAGACAATCCATTTGGTTACTAACGTTCAAATTCGGGATTTATCTACACATTTTTACGATCTTCCCTGATCAATGTAATCTAGACAGTTCAACTCATAAAAATCGTTCCGGTATCTTGAATTCATCACACAAATTTCATCATTGCGTCTGGATTTGTTGAGTACCTAATAAAATTCGACGAACTTTCAATAATGGCTTAGCGGTTTCAATTGCCTCTAATAATGGTGTGCAGCAGGGGGTCCCCGGTCACCTCGATTAAGAAAAATAATAATGGTAAAATCCTGGAAAATTATCAAATAAATAAACCCTCTCACTGGGGCCCACCGACAGAGTAACAGAGACAACAGCGGCCCACTATTCTGGGGTCTAAGCGTCCACTATTTTCACGGTATAGACCAGAAAACTGGTAGTTTATAAATAAATATAGTTGGGATTAATTCAGAGACAAAGAGTCCCACACGTACATTCTTCTTCTTCTTCTTCTTCTTCTTCTTCTTTCTCTGGCCTTTATATCTGGCTGAATCCCGCCTATAATCATCTATTACCTATTTGGCCGACTAATTCTAATCATTCTAATTCTACAACGTTCAACCGAAAACTGGTAATATAGTTGGCTCCACAAGCCACTGGGAGCCACAGAATACAGAGGAAAGATCTCAAATAAATTTAATTTTCCATTCGGTAGGTCCTTAAGTATTCTGCTAGGTAACTAAAGAGGGCGCCTCTCGTTTCAACCTTTTCTATTTTAAACGTGTCATTTCACCACTCCTGCGGTGAAGAAATAGATAATAAGACTAGGAAGTATTTCAAAATGATGTAATATTTCTTTATATAAAAGGTTGAAGAATTGGCGGATTGGGTGGATTATTTTTAGTAAGTTATATCGGTGATGATCCCCCTCCCCCTCTTAACTTTCTTAAAAAGCCATTTAGAAAACAAATCAAATCGCAATCCCCTTAGTTTTTTGCGTAGGAATCCAATATCACTTTCTCGCGCGCCACAGTGGCACGCTTGGTGCACTGACTTAGTGTTTTTTTTTTTTTTCAACTGGAAACACTCATTTTATATTGCAGATTCAAATGCTGTGCAAAATTCCATGAAGAAATAACCAATCTTCATTGCTCAATTATTACACTACAAATGTGTCCTCAAAGCAAGAAATCGAGAATTTTGGATGTTGTAAACTATTAAGTATAGTGCACGATTTTACTGTGGTTTTTTTGTCACGCCCAATAACGTGGTGATATTATTTTTTCAATTTGTCAAAAAATTCAGCAACCCACAGTTTGCAATAAAGAATGGGGTTTTCTGTTTGAAAAAAAAAGTTCCATTTATTCAGCATGAGTTTATGAGCGAATTTTCAAATAATTATTTTAACCTATTTTTGTGGCGATTCTTATAGGAAATGTTGCGGTGATTCCGAATAGGGGTACCATTTATGTTCCTATGTTTTAAATTGATGGTAATTTACACTAAAGACCTCAAAAAACACGTTTTTTTACCCTTAATTTTCAAATGTGACCCCTTGGAGTAGGTACTCCAAAAATGGTGGCCAAAGAACTCATCCTTTCTTTCGTTATTATTTTGAAACTTTTTTGAATTGTTTTGACAGATTCCAGGGTCGGATATCGTCTGGAGTGACACACACACACACACACACACACACACACATACATATACAAATATATATATGAAGAAAGGTTAAACTGCAGGAATCGTTTAAGAATGGTTTGAAACGGATTTCAATGGAGAAAATTTTTCGAAAATTCGCTAAAACAAAGTTAGAGCGCCAAACGCGCCATAGCGCGCCACTGAGGCCCACAAAAAATGTGATATTTGAATTCTACGCAAGAAATTGGCGTGTTACGGTTTGAATTTTTTCTAAATAGCTTTTCAAGAAAGTCAAGGAGGAGATCATTAGCTGAGACACCCTAAGGTATAATACATGTTATATCTGCGGGGCCCTAACCGGTGTTTTCCCACATCTACCTACAACGACATCAATTGTGAATAATGTAAAACTGTCAATTTGTCATGATTATCACTTGATGTTATGATTGAAACTACTCACCGGATCTCTTACAACGAATATGTAGCCCGAAGAATGTAAATATTTTTCAATGTTTATCAATACATAAGTACCTATCTAATGTATAGGTACACTTAATACCAAACCACTTAATTTAATACCTTGATGTACCTACCATCCAGTTAGTTTAATTGCATGAGAATTGCCCGACCAATAGGTACCACTGCATCCGTTAGAGAAATAATGACTGTAGTTATTTAGGTACTACTTATACTTATTTTATTCTCTGATCTTCGTTAGAAAAAATTGTTGAGAGAAAAACATTTTAAGCGTGATAATAATTAAGTATGTGGCTATTGAGATCTGTTCATTTTTGAAATGGATTTTAGTTGTAATTTCATTGAACACCCCATGTTAACATGTAATAACAACCATTCATATTTCAGTGTAGAGAGAAATGATTACATTATGTACTTTTATCTTATTTATTTGACTGGGAAACGCTGTAGAGCCTAAACACATTGGGTGCTTTTGACATTGGAATCGTACCTTTGGCACGACACTCAATATTATTTACTAATTCTACTGTAAGAAGTCTTCTAGGTAAACTTGTATAGGAATAATTCAGGATT
The DNA here is from genome assembly GCA_030264115.1 of Lygus lineolaris. Lineage (NCBI taxonomy): Eukaryota > Metazoa > Arthropoda > Insecta > Hemiptera > Miridae > Lygus > Lygus lineolaris. The sequence continues at coordinate 7,443,885 of JAEMON010000003.1, read as the reverse complement.
TTAATGTAAGATAATAATGTATTGATTCTCTGCATTATTTACCCTGTGTTTGGGTGATTTTAGAGGGCAAGAGAAAGAGACTTGATTATAGTTTTGTGACGTATGTTTCAGTCGGCTGGAAGCCAAACGCAGCTGCAACAAAACATGATGCCATCTTTCCAGGTACATAATACCTAAAAACTGCTTAATAGTTTTGTTGAAGAAGTCGGCTGTTTAGCTTAGTTGCTTTGTTACTATACTTTGTCGGGATTAAAATTCGAAATTTTAGTAGGTATTGGTTGGACACCGACTAAGTACTTTGGTTGTTGGGGGTTATGCCCATTTTTCCATGTTGGGGTTATTTGAGGGTAAAGTTTCGAATCCACGCATAGGTATTATCGAGCCAATCCTACCAGATACCACCACCACAATAAATGCTATCATTGACTAGAAGGCTAACCCAAGTTCTACTGCCGAAATCAAAGCTCAGAAGAGGGTCTATCATGTCGAAAGCTGATGCTAAGTACGTTTACGAAGAAATATGGAGTCGTCGTTTGAAACTTCACCCCTAAATAAACCCAACAGAGGTCGTAATTGGTACTTCTACAAAGAAAATGAAAAGAATTGAACGTATACAATTGAAAATATTCAATGCAATATGTAATTAACTTAATATAATGTGACATTAATATAATTTACACAAATAATTAATGAATAATGATACCTACGTATTATTAATATCATTGATTCTTCACGACTTGATCGGTCATTGTGTGGTTTTTTATAATTATGTTGTACATCTTCCTTTGAAAGGAGACGGAAACATGTTATTTACAAGTACTTGTAGATACCTACTAGATTCTCTATTTCCCCTGAAGATACCAATTCGTTTAGTTGTAACGTTGGAATGATAAACGCATGTACACCAATGCTTCCACCATTTTCTATGTTCCAGGGGGGAGTAGGAAGCGGATACTCACCGAACTTGGGTCAGTCATCAAGCTTTCAGGTAAATGTGAAATTTCATTGATCTGTCTGTAACGGTTTCCCGTAAATATAGGATTTTCTTGAGCTGAATCAATTTCACATTGGTGTTTCGCGCACGATATATACGAATAAGACCTATACATTATATAGGTAAAGAAGACATTGTACCTTGGACACTTTTTGTTTGAAATTAATTTACTGGAATTTAAAAAATTCATATTTTGACTCTCAAATAGGTTGGCATCAGATTTTTCAAATCACATTTTGGGTACTTATCCCAATTATCAATTTAGGTACACTAAATCATCTTTGTTATTCAAAGCTACAAACAGGGTTGAGAGACAGAATCACAATGAAACAAGACCATTATGATAGCTTCATACATATTTGGAAAACAAATTTTTGTTCGTGGTAAATTCGTTGAATGATCCTTGATTTATACTTTGGAACCTCTTATCTTCGTTACAGTGCACTTGTTCGTACAACTGGTTCCCAAGATTGAGTGGAATTGGGCCGTTACCTATAGATCTTGAGTAATCGATGTTTGCGGAAATTCACGTTTGAGCTTGCATCCAATTATCAGGATCACATTTTCAATCCTGTTGACGAACCTACATACCATTCCTGAACATTTTGGAATGAGAATTGTGGTAGCTGTGGGAACTTGGAAATACAAAAAACACAAAATTTCCGGAAGGTCTAAACGTAGAATGGTACGAGCAGTGGAAATTTGACTTTGGAGGAGAAAGGATTTGATTTTCAGGTCTAAAAAATGATAAAAAGCTTCCGCTACCTTTAGAGACTCGGAAGCAATGCACAAACATGTGTGTTTGTTTCAGTGTATTATTGTTGATGAATAATATTCAACGTTGTGAAATTAGAACGTGATCAAACTTATCACATTTTGATGGTAGATTACGTAAAACAAAATAGGCAACCTGGTAAGAAGAAACGTAAGTACAAACTCAACAATGGATAAAATGAAATCGTATCTCTGTGAATATAGTAAAGTAACATCCGAATAAGCAATTAACATATTTCAAATTAACTTTTTTTGTAGATGCAGAAACAAGGATCGATGAACTCTATGGGTAACCAGGTATGAGATTAATAGTACACCTTCTTGAATCCTGAGTGTTTCTAAAGCTTAGGTGACAATTACCAGCATAATTATAATGAGGTATTGTTATGTAGATCATTTAATTTTAGCTATTTATAATTGTTAGTTCTCGCTTAGTCGGGTTGCGGCCAGGAACGAAAAAGGATAACAATCTTTAGCGGGGTGAGTCCGAAAAGTTAAAAATAAAAAGATGAACTGAAGATTAGAATCCTTTTTCCTTCCCGCGGCCACATCCTCTTAGAGCACGAACATCTTCCTAACGACCGAAGAATTCACAAAAATGACATTTATAATTATTATAATAATTATCATCACTACTTTTTTGTGTAGTTACCTATCGATAACCCTACCAATTAAATGATCAATTATGAATTACCGATCCGCAATAAAATTATTCTTCCTTTTCTTTTCTGTGTTCAATCGTTAGGCCTTTCTGTGGAGCTAACGGCTGGTGCTCCTGGTGGCCTCATTCAACTTACTAAAGATAGGAAAATATTTAAAATCGTAAAAACCGTGCCTAAGTTAACGTTATAGGTATTAATTTTTGGCTGGGAAATTTAGAAATTTCATCCCCCATTTTTCTCTTTAGGGATGACTGACAGTCAAGCTTCGATGCTCATACCTAATATATTTATTTAGGTACACAACATTTCAATATTTTGGTCCACGATAACTAAGAGATAAATTATTCAATCACGCTCGTTTTTTTATGATGTTTGTTGTTGTGAAATGAAGGATACGTTCCTGTCCAGGTTACCTATTATAGGTTACAGGTGAATAATCTCATCTTCTTCATGCACCTGGAGAAGCGCTGTGTGAATGCGAAGCTTCTGAAACTATCCGTGCCAGCACGGGAAATAATCCTCTATACATAGTCATAGCTCATCAAATGTTTTGCGTTTCAAGCTGCGAAGAACTCGAAAATGTAAAAAACCCGCTCTTCCATCATGTGCGCAAATTCACTCACCACGGGCTACAATTAATGAAATTTATTAGGTAATAGGAACTGGTCCCGTATTGGCTTAGTTGTGCTTCAAAGCTGAGCGTTTAGGTCAGTCTTCTCCAGAGGGATGTCGTTTTTGTAATGCACTTCTTGCACGTAAACTTTTATTATAATACGGCTAAGGGTTATATTATATTAAACGGGTTTTTTACGATTTAAAATAGTTTCCTATTTCTTCCTTCGAATTTTGAATGAGACCGCTCGGCCAACTATACGACTAGCTCTTGGCTCTCCACAAGAGCTGTAGCGTTTATTAAGCAAAATAATGTAGATACGATTGTGAATTGCAAATTGATATTGATTGAAAGAATCAGTGATGATCTTTGAAACCGTTGCGTAAATAATATGTGCAGCGTTCTATCAGGAGTACTATAGTCATCGTGTTAGTGATACCTCAGTGATTGTAAGATTTTTTCCTAAGCTTCTAACCAAATTTTTTTCAAACTTACAGGGTATGCAACAAATGGCTCCTGTTTCTTTCCAAGTAAGTATTTTTAAAATCCTCGTTTTTCGATTAACGGCTGTTGAAACGTGCTGGTTACTTATTGTTGAATTCGACGCGAAAAGTTGTATTTTGCTGGATTGAACCATGTCTCAAAAGTTGTAACTTCACGAACTTTCTTTAATTTACGAACGTGTTTATTCAATCAACGTCACTAAAGTAGGCGGATTTGACGTTGATGGGAGAGGATGTATGACACGTAACGCAGGTGTCAGATAAGGCTCATGTCCCGACTCTCCCAAACGTCTGTGACGGTAGAGGAGATTTACCGTGTCATTTGAACTGGTAGACTTCTGATTCTTGAGAGCTACAGCGATTAGGACTATCAGGTCTGACCTAACAGCCCTGCATCTCCTCTGAGCTGATTAATCAATTACTTTCCGAAGGGGTTCTAACCGTCACATTCGCCTTACTTTTCTTGAAGCTCGGTGGATAGGAAAATTGAGCTGAATGACTAGCTGGTTTAATCCCCCCCCCCCTACCCTTCCACCTTCATCATGGCAGTCTAACTTTAGCATCCCTTCTCGTTTGAACGTCTAACTGTTTGTTAACCCACCAACGCCCAATGTACCCCACAAGGGACACCATCACAATAAATAACAAGCTAAAAAATATAAATAATATCAATTTTATTTTTAAAATTATTAAGAAGTCAAAATTTTAATCAAATGTGAAGAAAAGTATACAAAAAACGTTTTGGATTTTTTCCGGGCTTTGGGGTCCAGCCTTCCTTGAACTATTTCCTCACTCAATCAATTATCAGAGGATCTCTATAGATGTCAAACCAGGACAACACACAGACATACTGCGAATCATATATGAGTAGAGATAATATTGTATATGTCTCGCATTACATAAAATAATGAGAACATAATTGTTATAGGATCCATTTAAATTCAAGACCTATGAAAATAAACCAATGAGTTAATATTATACGAATAACGTACTATAATATTTACTATACACATACCTACTTTATTTCTAGATGCGGCAGGGAGGATCAGTACAACCGACTTACAATGTGAGAAAACAGTTTTTTTGTAATTTTCTAGTGTCATAGTTGGGCTATTGGCCCACATTATGAAGAATCTCAACTAATTTTACATTGTTGGTTCACATTTACAGAATCCGAGATTCTCTGAGGTCATGGCACGAGGTATGGGTGTATTATAAGTTGTTTTCATCATGTCTATAATACTTGAAATTAGAGGAAAACATATTGGGTTGATGTTAGTAGAGAAAGCACTCACATACTCCTTACATCATTTTGTTTTCCAAATTATTACAACCTGTACTCTCTAACTTACCATAATATCAACGGATAGTAATTTCAGATTATGGATTTACCGTTACCCCAGACCCGAGTTCTTGCTGAATTATCGTTCATTTTTCGTAATAATAAATAATTTATAGTTATAAATCCTGGGATAACTACTGTCGTAAAACTCCCCCGTTAATCAGATTTCAACGTATCAAATCCATTATAGACATTTTATTAATCAATTACAATGATTAATAATAAGAAAATACCATTATTTCTCACTATTACATCCAGATATTTCAAAGTTTACATCGCCATTAAGAGATTTTTAACCTCTCGATTTTCAGCGCTAAATGATGAGCCCGCAGATAAACCAGAATCGTAAATCGTAAGTTGGAAAACATCGACGGAAATCGCGAAAAAAACAATAAACTGAAAAAAACCTTTGTACATTGGACGCAATATATCAATGCTGAAAGGACCTATGTATCATAAATCATTAGTTTTAAGGTCGCCACTTATTAGAAACCTAATTTTTTAATTGAAATGTCGTTTTTATTCATGAACCTTTGTTGGACAAAGATCGTGATAATGCGAGGTGATTTAATGAATTTGGGGGACGATAGATTAGGTACCGACCAACCTGGAATTGTTCACAACAATGACGGAATTCATCCGATTTTAGTAAAAGCTGCATAGTTTTCACTGGCTGCAATGTTAATTGTAAAATACAATTAATGCAATGTTAAGTGTAAAAATGTTATTGTAAAAGCTACATTGTTATTCTGGCACAGGTAACAACGCAGTACAGAAAATTGAATGTTGGAGAGGTGAAATAACGTTATTTAATCTTCGTCAGGAACAAAAAAATCACGTCAACTGTTAGTACCTAGTTTAGTTCACCGTCAGTAAATCCTTCTGTGTGATCTGAAATTCGTATGGAACCAGGAAGGGCCTCACTCCGAATTACCACCAAATTTCAGATTTTCTTGGATCATTGGTTCGTGGTGGTTCGCAGAAAAGCGATGAGCCAGTACATATATACACAGATGATATAAGATGTCAATTCAAGGAACGAGATTTTTAATGAGGAATCCGTTTCCAAAAACACTTCATTCATAGGTACAAAATTATGATACATTATCAAAACTAGGCACTGAGTGATGTTAATTTATTAGCTGGAGGTCGGGGGTTGACTGACTGTGGGGGGCCGACTACTTATTGCATTTAGAGATGGCATGCTGAATCAGCAAAACTTATGTAGTCGTAAAATACTATTATGTAGGTTCTTTAAAGGTCCCATTTATGACTATTGGAGGCGGAGGAGGCACTCCATAAAAAAATAAAATAAATTAAACAATAAATACCTAGTGGGAAGGACGGACGCCCTAGCTAACCCGTTGTCGGCTCTAGGGGTGAGGATGAGGAGGATGTGGGATATGTGGTAAGGGGAGGATAAAGGGAAGTGCGCCGTTGAAAACAACACCAATTCAGGGATGTTCCAAGCAAGACACGGGTGGTGACACCACGTAGTACTCCTGCTGAGATACCTAGGTCTCGTAGCTCCGTAGTACTTCTTCCACACCATATACTCCGCGCCAGGAAACGGTCAAGGCTGAAACATGGATGTTATTTTTCGCCACTCCTGTACGCTTACATATCCTTTCCCCGAGGCCATACACATACTCAAGTACACGAATAAGTCAACATTTCGAATGATTTTAGACGGATTCGTGTTCAAGATGGCCAAAAATGTGAAAATCGGTCGTTTTTACATAAAAACAGTGAAATTTGTCTAATGAGTGCTATAACGAAAACAGGCCTTTTACAGGGTTTTATCAACCATCCACATCTTACCTATTGCTGTGGTCAACGTTCAGTATATTTTCTGATTTGGATTTTCGTCCATATTTTTGTATCTCTTTGTCTACAGGCGGGGACGCTTTGACGTCTTACAACAGCAGCTTTGGCCCCTAATTGCATCGATGATTGTTGAAACAACCCACAGGCAATGTAACTTTTTCACGAATTTTCGTTGTGCAGGCCTTGGCTCATCTTTCGAGATATAGAATAACCACTTCAACAATAAACTTTGTACCTGATTTAATAATAAACATCTTCACACTACTTATCCTACCCATACAAACCCGAAAAATGGCTATTTTTTGAGGTTTTAGCGGCCCTCCGGATGTTGCGCTATTGGAAATTGTTTTCGCTTGGTGAAAGAGTAAATTTTGTGAGTTTCATCAAATTCTTAGAGAGTTTCGTGTAAAAAGCTCAAAATGAGCTGAAAACAACGTTATTTCACCTATTGTGCTTAGTTTCTCCGCCTAATAACCCACCTGAAGGAATAGCATTCTTATTGGTTCATCCTCATACATTTCAGGACCAAGCCGTAGAACCTATATGTTACAGACTTGTACATACATTCATTTGTATGAACGTACATTTGTCCAAAACGTGAAGATTGCGTGGAAACGTGGAAATATTAACTGGGCGGGAAACATACGTAGAACGTTTATAAGGCCTCACGTGAACAAGACTGTTTATGAAGTAACTTGAAAACACAATGGCAATAAGCGACTAACGGGTTATTTGTTGATTCAACACGCTCTGTTTCAAAATTGTTTATTAAAAACTGACAATAGACAAAAAATAGAGTTTTGCTCTTCCTGTAAAATTTGGTAAATGGCGTATAGGTTATTAAAAAAAAAAAAATCATTGATTCAATTCAACTGGGTTCTAATTCTAACTGCGTACCATATCCTAGTTTGACAAGGTTCCACCCGCAGCCTGGACCCTCTGACCGCAGGTTCCCAACTGCAGCCTCAACATTGGATTACAACTCCAACGATGTTCTCTTGGATTAGCACATTTCGACTGCAGATAAGGTACCGATTGCCTGAAGACATGGAGATGACCCTATGACATACCTAATTATGTTGTCGTCTTTGTCCATTAGGAAGGGATCGGGCCAGTGTATTAATTTATTTATGACCTCAATTGAAAGAAAAGGTACATTTCTCAATGACTAGGTACATGCCTGTTCGATTGGCTACCTATCAAGATACACTGATGACTATTTTGTACTGTTGCGTAAATATCCGAATTGTGAACAGAAACTCATATTAAAAATAACGAAGAACATATTTTATTCAAATAATCGAAATTTGCCTCTTAATCGCCCTGCAACATTTGAATACCTGTGTTGAGGAATTGGTTCCTTCTCTCTCTTTTCTTCACTTGGTGCACGCTGTACCGACCCTTTCTTGCTGGTGACTGTCTTGACCGATCGGCGATCCGAGGCGTCGATACTCGGTTTTTTCTTCTCACTTTTTTTCCTTCGACAACATCTTGGGATCGCGTACGATTGAATATATCCAAAAAAGTGACGTCTCGGAGTCTTCTCCAATCCCTTGGAATGACAAGCGATGAAGACTCCAATGGTCGCAAACCAAATGTATCCGTAGATGTAAAGGACGACGATGAAGCCATCGGAATCGCCAGCTTCCCCGTGTATGGGTATTAATGCTATGCTCGAAACCTGAAGGACGTTGAAGAGTTTCATCGCCACTTCGCTACATTTACAACAGAACAGGTAAATCGTGAACGCTACAATGGTCAGGAGTATAAATCGGATTTCGTACCTGCCGTAAAGGACTCCCATGCATTCGTTCAAACAATCGGCGAGAAGAATACATAAACACAAATAAAACGGCCCGACGAACGATTCTTCAAAGTACAAACCGCTGATGTGGCTCGCCTCGACGTGGGTGTTGACGTCAATGTTCATTGCCGTTTCGACAGAAACTTGGTTAGTGAGAAAATCATTGAAAAACAGAACGTTGATGATAGACGCAAGGACTGCACATATCGCAATCATCCAATAGCGAAATATAAGGAGCAGAGCGAAGCCTTCTTGCCACGCTTTCTTGATAAAGTAAAAACTGAAGACAACACTGACGATTGAAAACATCGTAACATAATAATACCGAAGGTAGTTTTTTATACTGGGTGCGTAACCATACGATGACTGAAAATAGAAAGAAAATTGTCAAAACACATCTAATATCCGGCCATATCATTAAATCTATTGCTGATGAATTGATCTGGTTCCCGTGAGATCTTGGATGGGTGACCGCCTGCGTGGCTGGGATTGTCACATCTCAATATTTTCACGTCAGGCCGTCGGCGATCCCGTCTCCAATAAGTAGGCAATAAGTAGCCTAGAGCGAAATCAACAGAACGAATCCTGATCCTCCCTTTTATGGGGGACAGCTGATGACTTCTGGGACGCCGGGGGTGGTAGGCGGACAAAAATCCAGCCTACAATGGTTGTTTACTTTACTACTTTACTCTTTACACCTATTACCACTATTATGGCCTGTAGAGAATGGCTAGAGGAAAACACACCTTCTTCGGAATAGAAGGAATTATATAGTGAGGTAGGTACCGGCTTCCAATTGTAGAAACGGGCCATCATCAGTGTAATTGATCGTAACCATCCTCTTGTAGGGTCTACCTCTACAGTAGCAGATATACCTACCTACTTATGGCTATCCTTTTGGTGTGCCCTGCAGAGGATAGGGTAAGTGAAAACACACGGCCTCTTTGCTGTGAGAGCTTCCTTCACGTATCTACCGGTTTCGATTTGTTACTATCAGTCTAACTTATGAGGGTGATCCTCTGCGTGGCCTACCTCCACAGGATCAGAGATACTAATATCCTCTGCCTATACAGCATCCGGGGGTCTAGAGGGTGGAGTGTGTCTTGTATCTATATGGATCATCCATTTGCATAATGACAGTTCATCCATTAGTCAGTAGGTGCCAACGTCAATGTTCGTAATGCTTATTACCGCAATACGCTTTCCGATTATTGAGATCAATCAGTTATAGATATACATCATCAGTTATAGGTGATATCGAGATGTTGGACTATAATCTTTTTAGGGACCTAATACTTTGACTAGAACCGACCAACAACCATGTTATTCAAACTGTCCACTTTCCAGGCTATGTGATGCCAATTGTAGGTAGGTAATTTGTAGGACTACATAACGATCTTCAGTAACTAAGAAAAGCTCATCAATTATTATGATTGCATTGGACCAACTTGTGTTTGGATGGCGATTATTTCTACTACTATCCTCAATCAGAGCGTCTGAATAAAAATATTAAAAAAGTGACATGCAGACTTTTTCACAGCCATCTCATGTCCTAACATCAAACCCCTCCCCCTGACTGAGCATCACGCGGATGCCAACCCAAAATTGGACATCTCTATTAGCTGAATGCCTGATATTCGGGGTCAAGTAGGTTTTTCGTTTTGAAAAAAATGTATTGAATACCCATGTTGTAATATTTTTCGAAAAACGAAAAACCTACTTGATCCCTATTATGGATTATCACAAGAGGTCGCAGGATACGCTTAATGAATTGATGCCTGATATTCTGTAAAACTCCTCCAGAAAACCTGAGAAATCTAAGAAGAGGGGAAACTTGTCGACTGATCTGAACTTGACAAAACCCGAAGTTTCCAAGCGAGGGCGCTTTTGTAAATGTCATCCTTCATTTCCCACCTGGACGATGACCGACAGTAACGACAGGCGTCGATCCATAACCAGACCTCCAATGGGATCGAGCTTTATGACTAATTTCATCATCTAACTAATTTCATTTTTTGGTCCATGGTAACTGAGCAAATTGGTTGAATTAGTGTAAAAGTAAAGTGAAGTACACAACCATTTCTGGCTGGATTTTTGTCCGATTGCCACTCCCGGCGTGGCGGACGTCATCAGCTGTCCTCCAAAACTGTACTCTGATAATTTCACTCTAGGCTACTCATTGCCTCACCCTCTTGAGTGGAGAGGGGATCGCCGACGGCCCGGCACGAAAATACTGAGATGTGTAGTCCCAGCCACGCAGGCGGTCACCCATCCAAGTACTAACCACGCCGCTGAAGTTTGAACTTCGGTGATCTCGCGGGAACCGGTTTATTCCACAAGATAAGGCCGTCGGCTTACAGTAGTGTGTAGTAGAAGTGCTGTGCAAATTGTTTAAAGTTTCGATTTTCGGATTCTACGCGTTTCGAAACATAAAACAACATTTTGGGGTGGGGCACAGTGGTCGGAAATCCCATTCTAGGTGGACAAAACTCGAGAAATGAACGTCTCAAAAAATTTGTTGGTGTTCATCAACTCTCAAGGACTGGTCTAAACAAGATTCAATCTCATCAGGCCTTCTGAAGGGGTTGCAATGAACAGAAATAATGAAAAGGTTAACGGTTTAAGAACGGCCTCAGTTTCGCTTCAAAAATGAACATGGAAGGTACATATAAGTTGTTTACAGTATATTGCATGCGTATGAACTGGAATTTTATCTTTCTCATAATGATTTAAGGTTCATAGACGGGGTAAGTGAGTCATTGAAAAATTAATTGAAGTATGAATTGAAGTATGATAAATTTGGTAGAACAGGAAAAACTCATGCCCCAATGTGCCCAAAAATTTGTTTCCGTGATAATTCTCCCTCGATTCCGAAGGTTTAGAAAAAATCGGAAATAATTCACTCTGAGGCGGTTATCGTGATTTTAAGACTTGTTTTTTTGTTCAAATTTTGCAGATTCAAAAAATTTGTATATCTGTGTGTACTCACATGGATAGTTCCAGAAAACGGACCACCAGCAGCATTTTCGATTAAAATTTGAATTCTGGAAACACCAAAAGACGGGGATAAACTACGGTGAGAGATAGACGGATGAATCACTTTCATTTCGACAATCAAGGCCCGTGTTCGAACGTCTATATGGTCCTTCACAGTTTTGTGTATTCCCAAAGCTTTGTGCCTCTTTTCATCTCTTATGAATATTTCTTCGCCTATTGATTGATGATAGAAAATCCCTGATTTGCCTGGAATGTAGAAAGTTACTTATGAATTAATGGGGCACAGTCAATCGCAGTCAAGCATTTAAGGAAATTTCGCTCGATTTTCAGGGATATTTAACCTATAAAACGGAAAATTCCACCCGTAGGGATACACCAAAATGCTGGCTTTCGGAAGTAAATTCCAGTGTTCAGCCCCTAAACGGTTAATGTTAATTTTGTCAACTTCGGCAAACTTGAAACTGGATCTACTCGACCAATGTCGGTGAAATGTTCACTAACTGATTCTATGTAAAAGTCCTTGATATAAAAGTGAGGATGCTGTAGTAGTGACATCCCAACTTGCCAAACTTTTTTCTTGTATACATTCATTCATAACCTCGATATTATTGGTTTTTATCGACCTGCAGTAGCTCTCATTCGATTCAGCGTTAAAATAAGTACCTACCTAAGAATAATATATTGTAAAAATAATATGTATTCCAATAATTGACTATTTTAAAACGCGCCACATTTTCTTCAAAACACAACACACACGCACACTCATTTTCTTCGTTTTCTTATTTTCTTTCTTATTATTTAATTTAATTATTAATTATTCTTCCTTGTATTATTCATCGTTTGGAGTTATTCCCATTCGATTCAGCATTATACTTACATGGAAAACGATACCTTATATATATATGACCTAGGTAATTTGCACAATCTGAATTCAGCCTTATTGATACTCGTTTGATGCTTACCATAGACACCGTTACTAGCTATTCTGTCTTGTATAGAAGATGTGCTCTGTTGGTCCAATGTTATTTGATGCCAATCACTTATACTGGCTGTTTTGTTCATATCTTCATCAAATTGGCCGTATGCTTCGGAGTAGTACTGTTCAAAAAGCGGAGGTACCATCATCTTCGCTAAAAGCAAACATGAGAAACCAGTAGCGTATATAGGTTCTAATTGGGGGGGGATTTCGATACTCACAACCCTACTCCCTGAATATATGGGGTGTCTACAGATAAGTTGGGACAAATTCAGAAATCGATTCCACAGATAATTTTCAACAAAAATTATGTTTCTTTTAAACCCAAAAAAAGGGTTAAAAACTCAATTTTCCTGGGTTTTTTCATCCTTTCGTTCGTAAACCAATACTATCTTTCCCCAGATCTCAGCTTTCCGGTGTTTGGAAGTATCGTTCTCCACGTACTCTTTCACGCTGAATCGGATGGTGACACTCTTAAATCATTTTCAGTGCTGAAAAATTTATTTCTTGAGAGAAATAGTGCATTTTCTGTAAATAAAACACCACATACTTGCTTCACTTACTTCCTTTCGCTCCTATTGTCAGGAGCTTAGGGCCTGAATGAAGTTGCGCCATTCGTCTCTGCTCTTTGCTAAGACCTTCATTCCCTGCCATGTCTTCCTCGTGCGACTCGCCTCCTCCTCCACTGAGCTTCTCCATGTCTTTCTCGGTCCACCTTTTCTCCGATACCCTAGCGGATTCCGATCCAAACCTCATCGCTCCACCGAGTCCTCGTCTTTCCTCAAGGTGTGGCCAATCCATCTCCACTTCCTTTTTCTAATCCCTACTGAGATTGGCAACTGGCTGTACCTTTCCCAGAGTGCCTCGTTCGAGATTACTTCAGGCCACCACACTCCAAGAATTCGTCTTAAGCAGCGGTTAGTGAAAGACTGAATCTTCCAGGTTGGCACCTTCGCGAGCTTCCAAGTTTCACAGCCATACAGGAACACATTTGTGTTGAACAGGCGAAGTTTTTTTCTCAGGGATAATGTTCCTTTTTCTCCATATCGGATACAGCTGAACAAAACGTCCATTAGCCTTATGAATTCTGCCTTTGATGTCGTTATCAGTAACCCGACCCTTGTCAACGTTGCACTCATCAGGTACTGGAATGACTCCACAAGCTCGTCCGGATGACCATCCACCTCCAGGGGAGCCGTTGATGGCACATTGACACGGATTTCCTTTGTCTTTCTCATGTTGATTCTGATCCCAGCTTTGGATGCGCATTCGTCCACATACCCATTTTAGTTTATTATTTAGTTAGTCATATTATTACGTAATTTTTCACGTAATATTCACTGGTGACACTCTTAAATCATTTTTACTGATGAAAAATTGATTTTTTGAGAGAAATAGTGCATTTTCTTGAAATAAAACACCACATACTTACCCAATTAGTTTATTACTTTTCTAGATAAGAGTGTTACTGAATTTTCCAAATATAATTGCCCAATATATAGCTCAATTATACACGTTGCTTAGCGAAAAATGGTAGGTGGTGCTAGTTTTTTCGAAATCGCTGAACTGTTCTCGAAAAATCAATTTTTCACCAGTCAAAATTAATTAGGAGTGTCTAC
>JAEMON010000003.1:7415771-7428774 GCA_030264115.1 Lygus lineolaris | reverse complement strand
GAACAAAAATGGTATAAACCGAATAAGACCGATAGAATTCAATGGAGAATTCGTTTCTCTTCTTCCTCGATTCAGAAGCATTTGAGAGTTAGAAAGTTGAAGTTTTAGTTACTTGATGATAATTGGATTAACTCTCAAAAATGATTTGGAGCTAACTAAGCAGATAAAGTACATGAACAAATTATTGACTTTTAAAATTCGACATGAAAAATCTCGAAATCATAACGGTTGAGATGTAACTCACTGTTGTTCGATGCCTTTAGTATTCGTATAACTGTAGAGCCATACAGTTTTGAATTCCGATCTATGAACCAAGCGAGCTCTCTCTTGCCTGACAGGAACGAATCATAGAATAGATTTGATAAAAGTTAAGACATTCGCAGTACAGTCTCTGATGAACGATATTTCGACCACAATTCATTAAAAAAAATTAATACAAAACTAATGGAACATAAATTTAAAAAACAAATTTTTTGTTGACGGAAAGAATTTGCCTTTCTTACCGAAATTCATGACCTTCCTGTTATACCAGTGTGTTTGTGAAGTCGCCGGTAAATAAACGCTCAACAAATAGTTCGAAATTCTGCAAGAGAGACGAGAAAAGATGAGAATCCAATCCATGAAATTGACGAATAAAATCTTTAAAAGTCTGGAAAAAGTATGATTATAGATTTTTTCCTCTCAACTTGCCAATCGTATTATTATTACGCTAATATTACAGACGCTAGGTAGGCATGGTCTGTCTGCCTGTGGCAGTTAGAGGCTCGAAAGGCTGCACGGAAATTGAAAAAAATGTTGTTTTGAAAAATGATGCGCAAGTTCCTGGCCAGGTGACGATAGGAGTACAGTAGATCTAATCCTTTCCTTAGAGTTTTGGTTCAAAATACCTAATTTCTGTGTTTTTCAATCAGAGGTCCTAGTTCTGTTGCTCAACCGCTCATATATATTGTTTATCTCCATTATTGTAAAATGAAAATTTACAAATAGGTAACCTAGTTATTAAAAATCCACAAATAAAATGTGTGTAAACTGAAAAAAAGGTACTGATATAGAATCTAAGTTTTTTTAAATAACTGATACAATAATCCCAAAATCCTATTGGGTATGAGAAGGTGGGGGTACCTTCAACCATGGGGCACCACTGAAGATTTGACCGACATGATTATCAAGATCAATAAAGTTATGTTGGAAGAAGAAGTTAATAAGAAGTTACAACCGTTTTTTGGAGGCTCCAGAGGTCAGTAATTTGGTTAGTCAGTTGAGGAATTGTGTTTTTTAGTTCTGTAGGATCAAACATTTTGACCTTCCGTTTCAAATTTTAAGTAGGCTACAGTATGTATTTTGGAATGTACTGTACGTCTCTCAACTTGATATTTTCTCAAGTTTTCTGAACCGATTGAGTTTTTTTCGATTCCAGGATGCATTTTTAGGTTGCATCACATAATATTCGAAAAGTAGTTTGTTCCTTAAAACCTAAGTCTGAGAAATACCAAGAAAGCACAACGTTGTGATGAATGAGAGACATGGTCTCGAATTTTACTGTTTGCGGTTTAACGGTTTGCTGGGGGTTTAGGATTCTCAACAGTTTTTCTAGTCAGACGCTCTTCTGCATTCAGGGTGAACTCGCGTTGATAACATGAAAAATGAACAGACTGACATATCTTGACTAGATGGCGATCAGAGAAGGATGGCGACTGATGACTCAGAAACAGCTGGAATGGTGGTGTGGAGTGGGTGATTTCAATCACTTAGAACTTATGTATGAGCATAGACAGCACCCTCTTGCGATGAGAGGCAGACATAGAATCGAGTATTTGGCATAGACAGCACCCTCTTGTGATGAGAGATAGACATAGAATCGAGCATTTAGCGTTAAAGTATAATATTTAACGTAAAATATAAGTGCTTTCTGAAATTCATGGTTGTGGATTATTTTCCGATGCCCTCAAAGGCTTTATGGGTCTCTTAAACCATTCGCATACACTGCCTCACTTATATGGATCAGAAAACCTTCATTATGATCTGTAATTTTTGCAATTGGGACTAAATTAAGGTGTGGTTGAAGTTGCTCCATGGCATGGTTGAAGGTGGAATGGCAAGTGGGGCACTTCAACCAAAAAAAAAAAAAAAAAAATCAAAATCAATAAAACGATTGATTATTTTCGGATGGTTTCAGTAGCTGGTAATTTAGGAAATAGTCGAACTAAACGTAGAAAAATAAAAAGTTAGAAATGTTGCAAATGCAGGGCGGGCAAGCAAAAAATGGTTGAAGGTGCTTCCTCTATGTGTGTATCTTTTTCTTGGTTGAGGGCACCTATTTTTCTTCTTACAATTTCGGATTGTGATAATTTCTCTATTTTTGTTAACGAACTTATTTACTTATGTATTAGGTACCTAGGTATCTATTTCCATTTATTTCCACGCCCCGTGGAAGCCTAATAAATTATGACCACTAATAGCATCGGAGATTTGGAGGAAAAAAGTCCAATTCGTGCAGCATGCATCAACTCATGAGTTGATGAGCGAATTTTCGAAGAATAATTTTAACCTATGTGTTTACCATTATGTTTTACCTATATGCTTTAGAATGGTCTAAAACGGATTTCCATGAAGAAAATTCTCAAAAATGTGCATTATTTACATTTTGAAGCCACTGCAATAGAAAATTCGCTAAAACGTATGCCAAAAAATGAGTAGGTTGGTACCTTTTTTCAAACCGCTTAAGTGAAACTCTAAAATTCAGATTTTGAATAATCGGTGATGAGGCGGATAGGAGGGAGGGGGGGGGGGGGGGGGGTGCGTAGGTTTATTTTTCTTATTAGATTCCAACTGAATCATTATTGGGAATAATAAACTAAAATAGATAACCCTAACAACAGGTGACGTTTCTTGCCTCCCCAGTAGAATTTAACAGGATGTTTGAGTCGGTTCTGATACCTACTAAACGCTGAACCATCATGTTGGGTTACTAGTACCTATGCTGCCCGTTCAAAGTAATTTATTACCCGTTGTTTTCGTACACCCTGGTCAGTGGTTCTCCTGGGTCATCATTGTGCACCGGTTCCGTCATTATTTCGCCCGTAGAGTGTTCGAGCCGCCAAATATTGTACGTATCATGTTGCATTTCCAACACCACGAAGGGGATGACAAGGAAGATGAGGGACATTAGGAAGTAAAGGAATACCTTGAAAGAACGATAGTTCTTGTATCGTTGGTAAAGCGTCTGGAACAAGAATGAACGAGTAAGGAAGGCTGTTGGAAGGTAAGGGCAGTTGTCAATTTCCTGCAGAAGAATCGATTCTCCTACTATTATAGCCAACTAATTTACTACTAACTTATTGCATTCTTATCACTAGCGGAACTAACTCTTTGGATTAAATAACTAACTCACCAAGGTAAGCAATAACCAAGCTGAAAGGAGATTTTAAAAATTCAATATTCCACTAAGCGTTTATTTCGAGGTGTTGAAAATTGTTGTAATAATTTGTCAAAAACACTCAACGACCAATTAAATTCAAAGTTTTGTAAAAAAAAAAAAAAAAAAAAAAACAGTAGGTAGTGAACGTAATGAACAGATTCGCCCTCTGTTCTCCTTCCTGATAATACGGTACGTCTTGCACAATAAAATTCCTGTCTTCCAATCGATCAATCGGGATCGTTTAAATACTTGAAAGAGGGATCGTACAAGCTCGGCCAGATTTTGTGAGAGCGAATCGGCCGAACACAACAAAAAAAACCTGCATTTTTTAAATCGTTATTTAAAATTGTACCTACTTCTAACAGAGAGCTTTCAATAAACGTGCAATATGAAGGGTCGGAAATGAAGCAGTGGGTGAGAAAGGGGAAAGAAAAGCCTGTGACGTCGTCCGTCTAAAACTCTCTCTTACTCGCCACTTGGGAATGATGATTCATGGTGGTTCTTGGTGATTCATTGATGATTCATCATCATGTTTCTGGCCATTTCCTGGCAAGTGATGAGAACATGATCATAAATCATCTCAGGCAGGTATTCACTATCGTGTCTGGTCTGCCATTTAGTTAGAAACGTGATCGTAATTTTATTAAATTTTTTGACATTTGAAGACCCCAGAGGGGTAGGTAAAACGACTTTAGTCCATCTAATGGCATTTTGATAAAAACGAATTTCAAGTTTTAAAAACTCGAAAAACACTTAAAAATCCGAAAAAAATTGTATAAGCAATTAGGATGTTTGAGAACTGTATTCTGTAAAAAAAAAAAAATTTCAACTTCCAAAAAGAGATACACCTAATTCAAATTTTGTGAAGGAACAATAGGACATAAGTTGTTCTTCACCAGTATGATCAATAATTTCTGTTCAATTATCGACGTCAGATGGGTTGCCCCTATTCTCGGAGTCGGCTTTACATTTTCCGATCCAATTAGTTCTTCATACAATTTTCTAGATTCGCATTTCTCCAGATATTGGCGGAAGTGGAATTTAGCAGCTTTGATGGGCACTCTCTTGGTATAACGTTTTTCAGCCTGTCGAGGAGCAATAGTTTTTGCATTTTTAATAGTTTTCTTGTGTATGAAAATAAATTTTCCTTGAACGCGAATGTAGTACGAATGTAGTTTTATGAAAAATCAAGGTTGGATTTTCCTTTTTTTATTTCGAGTACCCTTATCCGCCTAGTAGGTAGCAATAGGGCTCTTTTTCGGGTCGCTACCCAACCCCCCAAACCCCTCTTCGCTCTTTACTCTCATCGTTACTTTCCATCTTAGGTAAGTATTCAAAGAAACGAATTGGCGAAAACCCAACAGGTACCAACAAAGGAAAACGGTAGGTAGTTAAAAGAGAAACAAAACCTTCCGTGCTGATTCTAGGGCGCTATCTAGCCACGTGAATCACAGGAATGGGGAACTTGAGTGATTATTTTTATTGTTTTATTTTAAGGTCTTAGTGAGGGCTTTCCAAAAAGGTGCTATATGAGGGGTATCCGACGATTGAAAGCTCCCCAAAATGGGGTTTGCAATTACGCCTGGCATCTTAATCAACCTGAATTACGTCATGCGCTCCCTTTCAACCCGTTTTCTGGTCAACCAGTCGTAATTCCAGGCTGAAAATCGGCACCCTGGGTTTTTCAAGAGCACTGAATCAGATTTTGAGGTTCAAAATGCAAAATTTCTACCCATGCAAGTTCCTTATTGAAAGGTGGTTTTGGACCCTTAAGCGCGTGGACAAAAGTTGTTCTTCCCCCAGTACGGCTTTTCCTGTTTATAACTCGGGATATAATTTATTTTTGTTCTGGGTCTCCTTACCATCTTGAAGCTTCCCAAATCACCTACTAGATGGCACCTCTAACTCAGTTTCCATAAAAACCATAAGTGGTTTTTCCCCCAGGGTTCCCACTTTTGAATAGCTAATTACTGCAAAGTGTATTACTCACCTCCAGCGTTTGCGTTTTCAAAGGGTGATAACACGGTTGTGTGACTAATTGCATAAACTCTAAATGGTCATAAACCACCTTTCCGTTCGGTGGTAAGCCACTGAGTTCCAAAATGTTGCACTCAAAATTTCCTTGCTGCAACAAAAAGATTTGTCAGTTAATTTGCTGAATAGAAATCTATAGTCTCATTTTAGTTTATTATTTTCAATAATGAACCTTTGGAATCGAGCAAGAAAAAAATGTTTGTGATTCCCTCCCTCAAAATTTGATGTTTTAGGTTTCAACAACGCAGAATGCAAAGTCGAATGAAATAAAATTCCGTCCGTCCGCCGTTCGCCGTCCGCGGCACTTTGCTCAGTTGCCATGGACCATAATTAATGAAATTTGGTATACCAGCCCCATTTGTGGTCTAGTTGCGCCCCGAACAGTCTTGGCAGGCCGTCTTCTCTAAGGGGTAAAAAATGGGGGATGGAATTTTCAAAGCTCACCTCCTCCTGAGAGGTTGAAGATTGGAAGTTCAATAACATTCCTAAACGAAAACAATAGAGAGGTTGTTCAACACCATCAGAGGGAATAAATTCTGGTAGGTTTGTAGAACAGGGGTCTGTTTCATAAAAAACAAGCAACAAGTTTACAAGTCTACAAGTACCCGTAATGCACAGCGTATACAAGGGCAAGTGGTTCACGAAAAGAAAAAGTACAAGTGGGAAAGTTACAATAATTGTAGACAAATCGTACAAGTGTAGCGGTATAACGGTGGATTAACAAGCTATTGATAAAATCTCGTAGAGACTCATAACAAGTGGAAACAGGGAAGGTTTTGAGAGAATATTGCATTTTGCTTACTGAAATTCACAATTTTAACATCATACATACCTACTACATACATACTACCTTCCTTGCGTATACAGTGAATGTTTGCCGTGACGATCGACGAATTATTGTAGGAGTTGGTTGTTGTGGCGGACTAATTGCGATATTCATTGTTCACTAAGGTAAAATAGGATATACCTTTGAGTACATCCTGTGATTCAAAACATGAACACTCGCTGTTTGATGCATAAAAATACGAGTATAACTGTATAGGTAGATACCTGCGTTCACCACTTCACAACACTCGAATGTTGTTGTTGTGTGTTGTTTGCTGCAACAAACAGGCCTACACTGAGCGTCAACAGCAATATTCATTCAAGCCCCCTCAGAAGATGTTCTTAACTCTTCGTTGAATATAAAGTTTCTAAATCACTGTTTTGGGTCGAAAAGATCCTTGTCTTCGGTGTTGAACCTTATTCATCAAGTTGCCTCTTCTCACATCTTCTTATATTTTTCACCAAAGCGTACAAACACCGTAAAATTACTGTGGCAGACACCTAAACTTACAAGTTTACAAGAAAAGGAAGGTAGGCCGATTCAAATAGTTGTGAAGTTGTAACTTGTGGAAAAATATTAAAAGAAAACCTTAACTTTTCAATATCTGCCTGTATAATTGTAAGAATTCACCGTCTCTAACAAGTCCACCCTTCTAGCCTTATGAAACAAAATCTCTGACGTTTTCTACAACTTGTACAGAAATCGACTTGTAACTTGTGATTTGTTGTTTTATGAAACAGGTTACATCTACCAAAAATTGTAGAATTTTCAAGATGAAATTACTCTAGATTCAACGGAATTAATACGTCATAACATTGTTAGGGGATGCACATTGATGGTGAACAAGAAGAGGTATAAGAAGGTATAAGGTAGGTATAAGGTATAAGGTAGGTTGAAGAGGTATAAGGTAGGTACTCACTTTAGTACGGTAAACTGAATAACACGACGTAGCCAGAAAAAGTGCTGGTTCCACTAAGAACAGCTCCAGAATTAGAGCCAACACTACCATCCAAACCACATCTTCTCCAACCAAGTCACCATAATTAATAGAGCGAAGAATCAAGAATATCAACGCAAATCCTACTACGAGTGCTGCAAGAATCCTGAAAATTAATGGATATGAAAATAATTGCATCACCACTCTAATTATTGGGTTTTACTCAGTGAGGTAAGTTATACTTTATTATCTAGCTATCGCATTGACGGATCTGATTCTGGGATGTTTTGGTGGTGAGGGGATGCTTTGGGAGAGAAATTATACCTGGAGATAGGCCGCATTATACGTCTTCTCTGAATCTGTTGATTAGCTGAAGTTAGACTAGAACTCCAAGGTGAGCAGTGATCAGGGTTATCATCAATAATTGAATGGGTGACTGGAAGAAAGGCCACTCCAGCTGATTTTTATTAGGGCATTACTAAGACCTATAGTTTTTCAGGTCTCATGTAAAACTAAGAAATGGTGGCATGGTCCATCTTGCAGAAGATCTGATTTTCGACAGATTCATACCTTCTTTGATCATTTATTAGTGCCAATGACAACAATATGATGATCTGCTCTTCTGAAATCACGAATAATTGCGTGTATGTACCCACCCGTATTACGTGTGTCCGTTCTATCTCGAAAACCGCTCTTTAGATGTTCTACTTGGAACACCCTTTAATTTGGGGCTGAAAAAATATCATTTCCCAGTCCAATTTAGTTTTTCCCAATCAAATTTGGGGTTTTCTCAATCAAATTGGTTTTTTCCCAGTCAAATTCAAGGTGTTTAGCAACCGCTATCAAAATGTCAAAATCTTCTTATTTTTTTTTAAAGGTATAATATATTTATTGATCTCACATTAGACTTATTTTCAAAGTTCAAAATGAGGGGTTGGAATAATAAGTAATAAAATCAGTTCCTGGAAATAACAAAACCAGTCAATTTTTTTTACTACTAACACAACATAATTTGTAATGAATGGAAAAAATTACATATTATTTGCAAAGAACAAAAAGCTGTGCAACAATAAGTTCAACTCAAATCTTGGCACGCAGTGAAGGCACCATCCGACGTATTCCTTACGGAATAGGTACGTACTACTCCACGCGGAGAGTGAGGGAGGAACCATCCAGAAGAAAACCAGTAGGTACCACGGTGAAGAGATTGTCTCGTAATTGTTAAGGTCGGCGAACGATAGACATTGTTTGCACAGGTGTTTGCAGTTGAAAACACTCCCAATTAGGTGAGGTGAGTAATAAAGGGCGGACACAACTCGGCTTGCATAGAGGTTCGACTTGCTCACTACGATCTATGATGGGCATGATGGCAAATATATAACTAAAGAATTTTAGTAAGGGGCCTATCTTAAATTTGACTGGGAAAAAACCAAATTTGAATGGGAAAAAAACTAAATTTGACTGGGAAAAAACTAAATTTGATTGGGAAGAAACTAAATTTGGTTGGGAAAAAACTAAATTTGTCTGGGAAATGCTATAGTCTATAGCCTGGTTTTATCTATGGCCAGACTCCGTAAAAACGATTAATCAGCTCAAAAACATCATTCCAAAGAGCTCTATCCTAACAGAGACGGGTCATGAAAGTGGGACTGTGTTAGGGGCCACCCCTAGTTACTCCTGGGTATGCAAACAAATAATCGTGTTGGGATCTCCCAGATTAATCTGAAAACGATTTATCCCAGAGATGCTAGAAACTATTTTCAACCTCGAATCTGGAGTATTCCAAGCTTGAAGAAAATCTAACGAACGGTTTTCGAAATGGAACAAACATACAATGTAGGTATGTACAATTATTTGGCGTTTTATGACTATGAAGAAAAAAAATATGATTTCATGGTAGCTAGTTGAGATATATAGTGGATTTTTATAAATAGCAAGTTATTGAAAACTCACCACCCGATGATCAAATATATATGACCCCCGAAACGTATGTAACTCAGTTTATAGTCAAATCGAAGGGGTCTGAACGAAGCATCCGGAATCCAAGTTTGAGCAGTGGTTTTTGACAGCCATATTGCACCTGGGTAGAAGCAATGTACAAGTCCGTTTTAAACATTTATTATAATAATAATATATTGATCGGCTTTAAAATGAATTCGGTGTGTCATAGGATTTTTCGTACAGCCCAAAATTAATTGTTTATTTTGTTAGGGGGGGTATATTTTGTTGAGGGCGGGGGGGGCTTTATTTCTCAATGCACAGAAAATATCGTTCAACTAATCTTTGGATTGCTGTCCTTTTTGGGTTCAAATTTTTAGATTGGAGATGAGGAGTGATAACTACTTCTGTCATTCAACATTTTTATCAGAGCTTGCATTGATGCCCGTCAGAGATGTGATCTTGAGACGCGCAAACTTTCTCATCATACGCCTGCCTCAGCAGTTCTCGAAGAGTGATGAAATCATATTTCCAGTCATTTATAAACAGATGTCATCAGCATATTTCGAAATCTGGACGCCACCCGGCAGAGAGCAAACAATATTGGTGAAAGGATTCCGGCTTGTGGAAGACCTTTCTTGGCGGTACGAAGACCATACATTTCACGCCCCACAAGTAAATGCACACAAAGCTTCGAAAGAAAACTGCATTCCCAGCGAAATACCTTGCATTCTTATCTCCTCAACCAAATTATCCAACAGCACATAGTTGTACGCTCCCTTCATATCCAGCATGATTGTAATCGTGGATTTATCGAGAGTAAGGGTGGGATCTATAGACGGTCCTCGAGTTTCAAGGAATCCTTGAGAAGGTCTTCAAGGAATAAGCCGAATCTTTAACCCGAATCCGTATTCCAAACTTCAAAGAGACCATCTCAAGGCCTCCTTGAAACTCGAGGACCGTCTATAAATCCCGCCCTAAATCCTTTCTGAGTGTCGGTAACCAAAGAAGCAGGGGTATGGAGGATAGCGAATGTAAATGGGTAACGACGATGAACAAATTATTCCAATCGAGCTTCCATCCAAATCATCAATCGAGATTTTTTCCTTGTTTTCAGCATACATGATGATAGTGAGATCAGTCACATGGAACCTGGATTGTTCGTTGGCTTGATATGATTAGGAATCGGTACAGCTGTCATTTCTCACATCCATGAGAGTTCCATATCTCGTTGAACAACATCTTTTAATTATTAGTTATCTCAGGTAAACGCTTAAGAATAGGATAATCAATGAGGTCATCAGGAAATAATGATGCCCAACATCAATTTCAACTTCCGTTTTGTATACTTTCGTATACAACAAATAAACTCAACTCTCAACAAATAAATATGTGGAGGTTTTCACGTCGAATTAGCAAGTTTTGTATATTAAATAAATAAGATATAAGTGGTGTGTTCCTGGTGGGAAATTGATGTATTTGGTATCTAGATGTGTGTGTCTTTGTCTGTTTGTAGGCTCCCCAAGTACTCTACCAAGTTTGAGTGAAATCGGGCCATAAGGTCGTAAGAAATGTTTCGGGGTTTGCGCATGTGCAGACGCTGTCTCTGTGATGAACGTCACAGAGAGGACTCAGGCGGTAAGACTCATAATTCTCGAACATTTCATCATGATGGATAGTGTGATGAATGTAAAATTGTAAATAATAGAATGCTTTACTTACCTGGAGTCCAGTGTTGACTGCTACGGTTTACCCTGACAGAAGAACGCTTCCCTTGACTTGGAGGAGCGGCATCACGGAATTTTGCTCTTATCTTCTGACTAGACGTAGTAAGACTTTGTTGTCCTATCTGTTGACTAGTCGCGCTAGTCGCTAAAAGATTTTCATTGTAGCGGCTGTGTACTCTGGGTTTGGCAAGAGATCGTTTATGCATTGGTAGACTTATAGTTCTGGTAGAAGAGTGAAGAGACGAATTTGGGGACGGGGTCAGCACATCGATACCAGGGTGATTGTTCATGAATGTCATCACAGCCTGAGGTCGTACTTGTCTAAACACCGTGTGCCTATGCCCCAAGATCGTGCTTTTGATTTCATTGACTTTCCTGAGATCCAATTTTCTAGTTTTCCTCGTCATATTGTAACTCCTCCTACATTGACAAAACAAAAATCGAATGTATATACCAGTCAATATCGAACATACCAGGGGATGACCATTTAGATTATGTATTACGTAGATAAATATTTTTATGCTTCCGCACTGCCGAAGGTAGGTAAGGAGCCATGTATTCGTGGTAGAAGTTGAAAAAGAAAATGTTGCCTTCCAAAATCAAAATTGTTATTGGCGCTTTGCGTTTCAAAGCTTTCTGGTTAATTTTGGTTCAGTGTCGTTTGTCTTTGGTTTGTCGGTCTGTCTTTCTGTGGTCAATTACATGTCCCAGGCAAAACTATACAAAATTATGGTCCGATTTTTATGAAATTTTCAGGGATAGTGGATGTTAGCCCAGTGGCGGTCTCCTGTTAGCCTCGTCGTCAGTACAGAGTAAATCCAATTAAAACGACAATATCAGGAGAGATAGGTATACATTATATACATATATGTAGAGCCAGTTGGTTTGAATGGAAAGTGGGAGTAAAGTGGGAAAAATAATCACAACACCATCCTGTGATACCTTTCCTTACAACTAAATCTTTCGTCAGCGTTCACTTCGAAACAGAGGGAAGAGATTAGGAGGGTTCCAATACATTGGAATATCACGAAATACTCGTACCTATAATTTCAGTTTCGAGGGCTCCGGGTTTCGGAGATCTGAAAACTCAACTAGGAAACTACACTATTTTAATATTAATATTTGGCCCTTTTCGAGCGTGTTCAAAATTAATTCCACAAAGTAATGGTATAGGTAACTAGGAATTTGGAATACCTAGTACCTAGGTGAGTGAAACAGTGGCTCATGATAAACTATGTACGATGTAGGTTGGTCGTCATATTTGTACGTATTTTCGCTTGATTTTAAATTGGCTTCTATCGGGTATAGTTGTACATTTTGACACAAAGGAGAGCTCTCGCTTGTAAATGGAGGTTTATAAAGTCAAATGATGAAGGCCATTTGCTTGATAGAAGTTGATTATTGGCGATTTTATGCCACATATTTCCATGGAATTTCACTCAAGGATTACGGAGGAAAGATTCGCAACTCAGTTTCCGATCACCACGCTATTTACATTTAGACCGGTGGTGCCACGATATTTCTTATATACTAAACCAAAATCAGAGAGTGAAAAATGGAGAGAAGAATGCAAAAAGAACTCACATGAATATGCAGGACACCAATGAGAGTAGAAGGAAAGATGGTATCAGAGCTGCCAGTGTCTTCAGGACAAATCTATATCCATGGTGCTCTGAAAAATATCAAACCAGGTGATAAAAAATTATATTAACTTTCCAAAACGTGTAACTAGATAGTAGTATGGTGAAGTCGGAAATTATTACCAGGAGGAAAACAAAGTTCATCTTTGACATATTCTTGAGCTCATTATTTTTCCATCAATTTCCTTCTCGTTATAGGTTAGTACTTATGTGATATTTAGTTTAATTAGGTACTAATCCCAAACCAAGAATAATGGGAATTAGGAGAGGCACCCAGAAATCCAACTGGCCCCAGCCTCTGGGGTTCGTTCGTTCTGGGTAAGTTCGTTAATTATTCGTTAATCAGTAAGCTCAGTAAGGTTTGGTGCATCAGCAGGGTTAGGGCGTTAGACACCCGAGCCCTTCAAAATTGGGCGTTAGACTCCCGCCCAACGTGTCGAATCTAACCCACAGTGTACGCGAATTGGCCATTACAGCAGTAAA
>JAEMON010000003.1:7398319-7414771 GCA_030264115.1 Lygus lineolaris | reverse complement strand
ATTGGCAAGAACCACCCAAAATTAACCTATATGGCATTAAGACGGCATTAAGCTAAAGGGACCCAATCCACAAAATCGTGATAGGTAATCAATCAAGTTGGATGCAGTTCTGGGTAGTTGTAGGTCGTTTCTTCATTTTGAAAGAAAGAACCAGTCGGTAGAAGGGCTTTGGAAGCTTTAAAATGCCTTATAAAGAAAACCTTGAATGTGTAGTACCTAGGTGATTCTGTTTCACCAAACAGAACCACAATGCTTCAATAAATTAAACTCTGATACCGAATTCAGCAAAAGAGAACCACTTTACAATAATAATTTTAAGCATATTTCTTAGGAAAGGAAGTGGGGTGGCGATCTTGGATCATTTCACCCAAAGGCATCCACGTACATTGGTGCAAGGGGTGTGAGTATCCTTCGTCTGAAGAAGAAGATAAAAAAAAAAAAAAAAAAAAAAAAAAATACCCTGACTATGACCCAATGGAAGTTTCAGATTTTAAATCATCGGAAGAGAAGAACTCCTTACTTCCCTACAGAAGATGGGACTCTGATAGTTTGATGTGTTTGTGACGGGAGAAAGGGTCTGGACCATTTGGGGAGTCTAACGCCCACTGCCTACAAGGTGAAATTGGAGAGGCCGGACCACGGGGAGTCTAACGGATCTTCCCCCATCATGATATACAAATGACGATCAACAACGCAACACTCATTCCTAACATTTAATGATAGATACATACCTGAATTGATTAAAACCTTCAAATTATACTCGACACCTAAGTTTTTTTAAAGCTCTAAATTGGTTTAACATACCTACTAATTTGAATTATGAAATGTAAAGTACGTAATAAAGCTGAGCATTAAAAAAAAAAATATTATAGCGTGCTTAGAACGACACAATGTCAATTACAAAATGAAATGTCAAGATTTTTCAAACAGGTCGTCCTTGTGACGCATTTTCCATAATGAACTTGCCCCAGGGTGACGGAATAAACATCCCCAAGCCATTGAAACCCACTTTTCAAGTTTGTTTTAGCGACAGTGACATAACCTAACGAATAGTAAATAATAGGTGACTAACAAAACCAGATTATCTGAGGAATTGGTGAGAGTATTAGCTGGGAACATTCATGAATTAAAAAAAAAATAGTAAATATGATTCTTGTAACTTAACTCAAAACTCGTTTGCAGGTTGAAATGACACGTTAATTTTGAAATGGAAGAATTTTTCTCCTGGCAACTCATTGGCAACTCAGAAACACACCTCATGATAAACCTGTAATATCACCATCATCTATCAAAATAATGCTCCAGAAAAATCCCAAAAGAAAAGGCTGGCAAAAGACGATCTTGCCCCACTCTGTTTCAATAAATGAATGGAAACGTCAACACTTACTTCGTGTCCATATATCGTCAACGATGATGACGGAACATAATAGTGACAACAGGAACATGGAAGCCAACAACGCTCTTTGTAGGTAAGAAAATATGTGTCTTCTATGCCTGCAAGAGAGGACTGTCATGGAATATCAATGTGGTAAATATGACGGGAACTTCCTCGTATATTGACTTGACTTAATTGACTTTTTCGGTAAAGAATATTATGAATTATAAGTTATATAATTCATGAAATACAATTTCTTTATGATAATAAACCCGATCGAATGACCTTTGACGTGTATAACAAAATTCACGGTACCTCGGAGCTAGCTCTAACTGTCACGAAGCATTTTCATTGTACTAGGTGGGTATTAAGAAATTGGTTATTATTTTTTTTTTTCGTAAGTATAGTGTAGTATATTATATTCTGCGTAACTGATAGGCCATTGTTGCCACGAACACTGTTACGATTCTGCCTACTCTCTTAATGCAAAATTTGTTTACGAGACACAATGATGACCACGTTCTTGGTCCCATTTAAATTTTCGGCACAAAATTCACTTCTATTTCCGCTACTTGATTAATTATCCGGAAAAAGCATGCATAGGGTACTCAAGTATTTAAAAAGTTTTGTTTCTTTCATCAAGAAAACTTAATTGCATACAATTGATGCAATACAATTGGGAATTATAATATGATGATCTCCCATCACTTCACTGTTTTAGCACGGTCAGGAAGAGTTTATTACAATATTTTTGTAATATTTAATTTTTGTAATTTCGAATAGTTTGAATTTCATAGCAAATTTACCAGCAATTCGATCGATTCTGGGTCTGGTAAGGCCGAACATGGAGTTTTTGGGCCACTATAACTTTATAAGTGGTCTCCTACGCACATTTATCTATTTTGAAAGCGGACATAGTGCGATTTGTAGACCTTCGATTCGAGGTTTCTACTCCACCTCTTCCCCAGTCATGATAGTGTCCAACTTACTACACGCTAGAAAATGCTTCGTTCATCATTCAAAGCAGTCAACTCATAACTTACTTGATAAAGACGCTGATCAGAGAGTTGTTCCTCAATACTCTCTTAAAGTGTTTCGTGAATGTGAAAGACACGATGTTAGCGATTTCCGGAGAAAACCTCATTCCACGGATAGTAGCAGTTTTACAGAATTCTATTCCTTCGGCAATTCGTATCCATCGGTGAATGGGAAATACGTACCACAAAACTGATTCAACATCGTACAATACGATATGGAGGCAAAACCTGGAATCGAAGTTTTTGTCACTGAACTGTGTGAGGCACCTGCGGTTATATGGAAAGTATAGATCCACTTCAGTACACGAATATAAAGATAATATGTAATTACAGTTTATTTTCGGTTGTGCAGTGCACGATTCGTAATCAAAAGCGTAGTTTTCCTCACTTGAGCGTAGTTCTGCTTTCTCACTATACCGAAGGAGGAATGAAAGAAAAAGTGTCCTCCAAAATCAAAATTTCCACTTGCTTTTTACGTTTCACAGCTTTCTGAACTATTTTGGTTCCGTTTCTGTCTGTCGGACTGTCTGTCTGTAGACAATTCCTTTTGTCCCAAGCAAAACTACATTAAGTAATGGTCCGAATTTGATGGAATTCTCAGGGATCGTGCGGGTTAGGCCCGTGATTGTCCCATGATAACATCATAGCCGTCGGGCAAAAAGTCGCGTGAGCGCATGCGCAAACGTGAATTTCCTGAAAGTACGCTATCTCAGTTCCTAATTGATATTTTTTCGCTCAAATTTGGAGGGTAGTTGGGGGCTGACTCCAAGACTATTCCCTATGAATTACGTCATTATTGGATCAGTAATAGCTTACTGTGCAAGCGCAAACTTGAATTTAGTTGTCATAGGGATAAATCCGGAACTATTCTACCAACTTCGCTGAAATTTTCACTAACTGATTCTATACGTCCACGTTACAAAAGTGAGGAAGCTATACTGCGCACCCAACTTGGAAGACGTTCTGACTTGCCATCTAGATTTCGGTAAGAAACTTTTACCAGTGATTTTGGGTTTGTGTTGGCGCCAAGTTTGGTATTCAAAGACTGTAAAAAACGCCCATTGAACAAATTTGTTCAATGAGTCAATAACTTGAGCCATGCAGGCTAAAACTGGTGGCTTTCCCTCACAGCATGCACCGCCTGTGTGTTGCTGCTCTCCTTGACAATTGTTGAGGATGATGGGATAGTCAAAGGAAAGGAAGACCCCAGACGTCACGCCATCAAGTTTGGATCCTTATAGAAAGTATTTTCCAAACGGTTGTTCGTACGAATATGTTCTGTTGTGCAGGAGTCATTAAGAAAGAACAATGTCTAAAACGGATGTCTTTACCCGCCATGTGCCACCACCTTCTGCTGCTGCTTTAGGGCTATGAATGCTCTCACCAGTTAGGGCATCGACCCTGAAAGTCGTGCCATAGCGATATTTCCGAGATTTTTCCCAAGCGTTCTTTTGTGTAGAATATGAACCAGTCATCTTGCCCCCAATTCAAAGCTTTGTACGACGTTTTCCTCAAAATATGAACCTGAAGCAGAACATAACGTACCACATGACTTTGATATCGGAAGTTATAGGTCAGTGTATAAGGGAGCGTGAATTTCTAGGAGTGATATAAATTATTCCACAATTTATAATCAATCAGTGTTTTGGGACAGAAAAAACGCCGCAATTGCATTACACTCAACTTTCTCAATCTCCGAGAAAACCCCACCTTTCGATGATATGGCGCGATTTTCCCCAGAATGGGAAGGGCATTACTACTTTTATTTTTCAACGTCATGGATATTAGGTAAGAAAGAAAAAAAAATACTCTTAAAAAGGAAATTACTTAAAAAAGGAGCAATTTTAGAGAAATAATTAGAGGCTATACGCAATTGTAATGCCGTTCTGTTCTAACAGTGAAGTGTCAGACTTCATTGATGCAGTATACACTAATGAATTTTCGAGAAACCAATCACAATTTTTGAATTATTTTAATTGGAATATTGAAGTTATAGTTATTGAATTCGAGTT
This sequence comes from Lygus lineolaris, assembly GCA_030264115.1. NCBI lineage: Eukaryota > Metazoa > Arthropoda > Insecta > Hemiptera > Miridae > Lygus > Lygus lineolaris. The sequence goes on along the minus strand of JAEMON010000003.1, from coordinate 7,410,347 downwards.
TAAAAGTATAAAGGTGTCACAAAAGTTACGTTACGAATTTATTCTATTAGTTCTAGGTACCGTACATAAATATGAGGTGTAAAAAATACAAATACGTCCCAAAAACGCGTTACGAAACGTTACGATAAGCGGGGTTCAAAGTATAAAGGTGTCACAAAAGTTGAGTTACGAATTTATTATAGGTTCTACAGTACATAAATATGAGGTGTAAGAAGTATAAAAATGTCCCAAAAATGTGTTACAAAATTTTTCGATAAGCGAGTTGAAGTTTCGATTTGTCTATCGACTTTCCACGTCTCTCGCGTAGAATGCGAGGTCTTTGGATTTTTCCTATAAGTAAGAAAAATTTAGCTGCTCTCAAACATAACACATAATAATTTAGTACAATAAATAATAAGCCAGAGGCGGATTAGATCAAGATGACTTAGAAGACAATATATTTTCATTTTTGCCTATGCATCTTTTGCGGCCGTTTACCAACGAATCATTTCCTTCAATACTAGTAGATAAAATATAACAGATTGAAAGATTAGAATGAATAATTAATTTAAAAGGAATGGTTTTTAAGAGGTAATACTGTACCCTGCTAGAAGACGCAAGTCCATGTACTTTCATTGCCACACTCGCCTCTGTCCCTGAGGATAGGTTTCTGCCAGTAAATACACCAATGATATACGGGTGGGTTTCACGGGGGAATGAGTCCTCCAAAACGTGTATGAATTCCTGCACAACACCAAAAGAGGAATGATGACGTAGAAGAAATTTCAATTTTCACTACCAATATAAGAGTTAGGTATTGTAGGAGAGAGGCTTTTGATAAGGAAATATGGAAGTTTTTCCGTTTTACAAACATCTACAACAATTATTCATCTTATTGCATATTCGGCAAGGGAAGTCTAATAATACATACAAATCCATAGAATACAACGTTAATACGGCTTCGGTGTAGCCTGACTCAAGGGACATGAAATTATCCTATCTTGACTCGTTAAAAAAATTTCGAAGAATCCCTCTCCAAAGTTGAGATATACGCCCAAAAAATCAACGATAAACGATGGGACGTTTCTCTAAAATCTGGTACGTACATGAAAAATAAAGCCAAAATATTCTGTTCCAATATTGAATCGCTTATTACAGATGCTTCCTAATCGGCGAACAGTAGACATTGACTTTAGTAACCGATTATAGTTATTGTTCCTACTAGAAGTAAATTTTGTAGAAGGAAATAGTAGGTAGCACCCTGTAGTTGGATAAGTTGAGTAGGCAAAACCGGAATGACTGCTCGGTATTGAGGGTAGGGTAGAGCAGGTGCGCCGTTAGAGGATTACCTCTCTAACGATCAGATTATTGTGTACTAGGATCTTAATAAAATCATAATCCTGAGATGAAAGGTGTCCTTCAGCGAATAAGTGTTATTTATTTAAAAAAAAAAAGTTGTCGACGTTCATACAACATACCTAGTTACTAAGATTAAATTACTTCAATTACACCTTAAATTTCGTATTAAATTATGTGTTATATGTTTAAAACAAAAAAATCCAATTTATCCACTTTTGTGTTCTGTGATTGCCTTCCTTTTTAAGTAGTTAGGTACGAGTATATCTTGAAATTCGTAGGGGAAGTTTTCTCTCTCGAAATGAAGGAGTTTTTCTCGGCAGGTATTAAATCATTCAAAAGGCCTAACCTCCGACGTCCCACCCCAAGGAAGGTTGGAAGTCCTCACAATTACATGTTGTCCAATAATTGATTATTACTAGGGTAGGAATACTTTGGGGCTGTATACATGTCATGCCCCTTCTATGCTGAATTTCTTCCAGTTTGAAATGGACTCTATAATTGTTAAAACACTACATTTATCCTTCACTTCCTTAGAATCTGAACATAATAATTTTATGTTTATGTATTTTTGTGTATCATAGCAACGGTGGATAACGAGATTGTAGAAACTTTGAAAATACACGTAGCGTCAACCATATCAATGGAGATGCTACATGAAGAGGAATTTCCAGAAGATTGAGAGAAGAAATACAACGAAGCCATGAACAAAAATTTGACAAGAGACATCCCAGAACTCATCCTAAGTTCCATGAAGGAGGCAAAATACTCGTGCAGTTTGGAACCTATGGTAAAACTCTCAACCTTCGAGGACCGTTCACCCTGAAGAGGATAATCTGGATGAACGGGTTTCCTAAGACCCTTGTGTATATAGACGAGAGGAAATTAAAAATTCGCCTCGGTTAAAAACGCATCTGTCTATCATTGCAGGAGCAATGTGGATCCTTAAGTGGGGGAATAAAATGGACTCTATAATTAATAACATTCAATTTTTATAATTTCCCTAGAATCTGAATACATTTTTATGTATTTTTGTGTATCATAGCAACGGTGGATAACGAGATGGTACAAAACCTGGAAAATAAACGTATAGATTGAGTTTGGTGCAGTTCAAAGTAACGAACAGATATTTAATTTTTTATTCCAAGATCATTTACCTAGTCAGGTATTTAACTGAGTGAGGTCTTCCTGTTTGTTAATGATGATGAACTAACCGTCAAAACCGATTGTAACTTAACTTTGTAACTTATTATTTGCGTGGAAATAGACAACGTTTTCATTGACTTCGATATTTTCTTTTTGTTGAATTTCCTTCTATTATCATTATAATCTGTAACTAGATGTAAATGAACGGATTGAATTGGAGTTGATTATAGTACCAGGTATCAGTAATTCCCAGTTATACTAACCCTCTTTTCGTTCCTTCTATCCCTTTCCCAAGAAATTATGAGAATCATCAAAAGGAGGAGTGGAAGAATCCAAAAATAAATTAGTGTAAACTCCTCTCTTTCAGTTCTCCCGTCATCTGGAACAGCGTCGATGGCTGACAGCAATTTGAATAGCGCAGCGGTCAGTTTGAATGTGTAAACAATACCAGGGCCAGGGCAGATGCAAGTAACTTCAGCACTTTCCGTCGTATTGTAATGTTCGTTCGCTATCTAAAAGGAAGGTATACACACAAATGAGTGAATAATGAATACTTATCTAAGAAAATACGTAGTTATGTTCGTAGAATATTCGTAGATAGGTTGTTATGTTTTAATTAGGACCCCTCCCTCCCCAATTAGGTAAGGTGGACTCTAGTAGTTTTATTTCAAAGAATGTACCTAGGTATGGCAAACACACTGGAATCTGCTGGTTTCGCTCATGTCTGGGTTAGCATACACTTAACCTGTAGGTACGCCTATTACTTACTCATTGGCGAGAGACAATCCGCAACTCCACGTTTTGCCAAAATGAGGTTTTTCTACAATCGGGCTCTTTAGGGGGTTTTCTCGCGAATCTTACGATTATATTCGGGAAAATTAAGCTCAAAATAATTTCTTAGGAATTTGGTTCTTTCGTATTTCCAAAGTTGGAACACAATGGACAGGACATGCCTACTCCGAGAAAGAAGTATGTATGACTTCAGGTATCTCCCGAATTATTGACATCAACTCGAGCTCTAGAGACTGTAGGTACGTTGGAGCAAACACACCAACAAATATTGGGAAATGGTTCATTGACTAGTGAACTCTTAATAGGCGATAAGGGTTCTCTCCACCACTGCTTGTATTTCCCATTCTTACCAAGAGATACCGTGAATTTTCAATATAGATTTCCATGACACTTGAAGCGCCCAATTTCAATAAATAACGTGAAATATTCATATTTGAAAAATATCAACGTAGAGCCTGTGAGTGAAGCACTATTCATTTAACCATACGGTAAACCAAGGTAGAAAGTGATAGGATAAATAACAAAACTTATATCGTATAAATTTGAAATTTGTTGCTCTAAAATAGCGTTTTTGGAGTTAAAGATTGTCAAAACAATCATCTGTCGCTTTGGGATATTGATAAAGGGAAAGAATAATTGAATACTTAAGGCGTTACTTACTTGACATATTTGCTTGTCGTTGGCACTCCCGACAACCACAGAGGTGTGAGGACGAAGGACACAGGCAAACTCCTCCGCTTCCATGATAAATGGCTTTGGAGTATCAGGTGGGGCCTGGGTGTTGTGAATATTTTATTAGCGTTGGTCCATAATAATATATGTAATACATAAAAAAGTTAACCAGTAGGATTTTACTAGATTAGGACAGAAAGACTCAAGGGGGAGGGTTTTGACCCAATAAGCATTTCTGTTGATATTTTGATCCAAGAAGTTTGTTCAAACTAAAAACATAACATAACTAATATCATATATATTTAAAAAATCATTGAAGGGATTACTACCTGCACAATCCCTGAAAATTCCATCGAAATCGGATGAACATTGTCGAGGTTATGAGAGCTTCACGTTTGCGCATGCGCAGTGGGTACCACTGATCCGATCTCTAAGAAACTCATAGCGCATTATCGAATCTTCGAACCTCAACTTTACTACAAATTTGAGCGAAATCGGACCATTAGGTCGCGAGAAATTGATGTTTCAAGGATTTCATGTTCACGCAGATTGATTGCATTGCCGTCGGACCACTAGCAGCAAGAACGCTTGCGCAAACGTGAATTTCCTGGAAGTCCGATTTCTCCGTTCCTATACACGCACAAACTCTATTATCATAGCCTTAAATCCGGAATAACTCGACAAATTTCGGTGCCATTTTCAGGGATTGTACTTGGTAGCTCCTAGACGGTCCACTATTAATTTCATAGCAATCAGACCACCAGTATTTTGCGCATGCGCAAACATGATTTTCCTGAAACTACGATTTCTCAACTACTAATGGATAGATCTCGCTCAAATTTTGAGGGTAGATGGAGGCTGACTCCAAGAAAATTATATATCTACCCATGAATTTCATCACGATAGCTACTCTGCATGCGCAAGCTTGAAATTGGTTGTCATAGGGATAACTACGGGACTATTCCACCTATCTTTGAAATGTTCACCAACTGATTCAATACTTCCATGTAACAAAAGTGAGGAAGCTATACGGTCCACCCAATTTTGTTTTTTATGAGAGCTATATTCAAGTTAACTACCTCATTCCAAGGGTGGAGATCATTCATGAGCATCGGGACTCAACCTGCCACTTGACCACAAATCAATTGAAATAAAGATTGACATTTTTAGACTAGAGTGTGCGCAGAAGGTTCTGCGCAGCTTACCTATTCGACTTTACAAGTAAAATGCCACTTATTGGAACAATGAAAAATAGTTAATAGTCTACCTCCCATTTACCCACCTATAAACTAATAAATCGTTCATGTATGGTGGTACTTACATTATCGCCAGGAAGAACAGCCAGGAATGCGGAATTCCTATCAATCACAATTGAATGGCTGAAATTACCTCGACCATGAGTTGAATTTTGCAATGCTTCTTCATAGTTCGGCAAATCATTGTCAATTAGAAACTGGAAGATAAGAGTACCCACTATCATATCAAAAGGATGAAATGCAAATTACCTATTTTGCAAATAATTGAGGTGGTATGCCTATCAGGTACAACGATAGTTTCGGTTTAATTTCTATACGTTTTCATCTGAGCCAAGCGCGCTCTGAAGGTAGGTAGTTAAGTAAAGTTGTAGGTTATTGTTGATTGTTGCTATACGTTTCCTCACTGAGAATGAATAGGGTGTTTCTGAGGCCTCAGGAAGGGCACATAGAAGTCCGGACCCCTATCGCCAAAGTGTCATCAAAACCACCCAAACCCACGCATTAAATTCAAATTAATCATTGATAGTAAATAATCAATATTTACCAAGATGTCACCATCACTTTGGAAGTGAAGATTGAGGTTTCGATCAACTTTGTCACTTATAATATCGGAATCAGGTGAAAATTCTATCCTGTACAGCACCATGTTCTTCTCTCGCAACTGTCTCGAGGAGGAATTACGAACATAATCGATGATCAAATGATTGTGATGATGAGTAATGTCTGAGTCCTCGTCCACGGCTTTCTGCACCTAGAAATTTAAACATTGAGGTTTTCAGTACAATGCATGAGTAATGGAACTTGGTAGGACTTCTTCTTAAAACTCAATATAGCTGGGGGAATTTGGTTTCTTGATACGCCTGCGCCAGTCCGTTAGAGGAAAAAGGCCTTTGTCGTCCATCATTTAATTTCTTGTCCAACAGTATTTTTGTTCCTCTGCGAATCCGTCTGCGGTCTTCTCTTTAGTTGTGATTAATGTCAATAATCAGGCTTTTGTGAGGCGAGCGCTTTCAGACAACTTCTAAACTTTCCTCAAGACCTTGATGGTTACTTCACAAAATCTCCCACCCTCGCGTGGTTCTCAATCTTCTCTCCAGCTTCCCATGAAGAGAAAAAATCACCGATGCCTTGGACAAGGGAGAATCGACTGGATTATCGATCTGACCTCCTCAAAGCCTGCGATGTCTTGAAAAAGGATATATTACCACATAAGATCGATTTCTACGGTATACATAGCAACGATCAAAACTCAGCTCGCTCACTTATCTGTGGAAGGTGGCAAATCACCCAAATTGGAAATCAGAAATCACATATATGCAAACTACCTGAGATACGGTGCCCACAGAGTGCAATACTGTCCACACTGATTTTTATTATAGCTGTTTCGGACATCCCTTGCTGTACATCCAACACGCTGATGACACGAGCCTAGTTGTCTCAGGAAGGACAAATTATTCCAAACTGAGGAATTGGTTCGAAGCAGAAAGACTCTTATCAAAAATAGACTTACTAAGTATATACTTACTCTCATATTCACTTCAATCTGTGCTTTGATTGGCTGTTGCGTCAAATGAGTGAAGAACGCTATGTGCACACGAGTTGTCATTTCTGATCTAATCGGGATCTCCACGTATACCTGAAATGACGATTCATTAGCACACTGATCTCACGTAATTCTTCTAGATTTGAAGATTCTTAGTTCTGCTTTTTTGCTGACCCATCAACTCGCTCGTATACATCACTCTCCGTCGCAACCTAATCTTCAAGCAATGTAGGTAGGCCAGTGCATTCCTCCAGTCCCAGGATTCTACATTTATTCCGTGTCCCGTGAAGACGATTGGAAATGGCTCGGATCACGGAGAGTCTCACTCATTTTGACTCTCACTCATCCAAGGATCTCTTTTAGAAGGATCGGGACCATTTTTCGGCGAGAAATGCTGCCAGTCATCTGGTGATTACCTCATATTCCTTGTGCATCACACCTTCACAAGATAAATTACCAGTGGGCTGAAAGCCGAACGGAAATCCTCCAGTGCCTTATCGTATTTGGAGTGCTTCTGTTGGGAAGCTTGGTTTGCAACGCAGTTCCAGTTCAAGGTGTGGTACGACGGGGCGTCTGCATTTATAATTTATTCTTAGATCTGCTGTCAGGAAGAAACATTTAGACAAATATCTACCTGATGGATGAACCCAAGAGAAATATTGATCTGTGCAACTGAGTAATACCTATACGAAACACTGCGAAGTAACAAGGTTTTACAATCGATTTTGTATTGTTCACAATAATGTATGTAACAAATTCAACAAGTGAGTGGTAACCACCTTCTTCATAACCAGGCCAGTTCCTAACCAATCTCAAAATATTGTAGAGGCTGCCATTAATTCTGAAGCAGACTTTCGTCTTGCCACGGAGAAGAACGACCAGTTTTTTTTTTTTTTAATTTGGGGGGGGGGGGGGGGACACGGAACAACAATAACTCTCGGTCTAGTAACCTAAACGTTCCTGTTGATATAAAATTGGACAGATATATCTACCTTCTTCTTAGATCTATTCTAACCTCCTTATTACCGGTCATTTTCGATCGAAACTATACCAACTCTGTGGGTCCCTAACCTAACAGAGACTGTATGAAAAACTCCTAGCTACTGTTGCAGAGACCTGAATAACTCTCCGGGTACTACTAGAAAATGAAGACGCTAGAATCATCATAATTTTCGTGTCTTTACTAGGACAATTCCTTGCTATTGAAAGAGACTAGAAGAACTTGTCTGGTTATCCGACTGAGACTTTTTCAAGGGTCCGTGACCCACTGAAAATCATTAAAGAATATTATTTACCTATGTTAATCAGGAGGAAACTTACACCAAGGTAAAGGGTGGTGTATTCGTTTCGATCATAGTCCTCTGACGTATCACTCAGTGATGTAATACGAATCTTAACACACTGATATTCGTTGAAAATTGCCAAGCCCACATTTGAAAGTTCATTGCGCGGAAATATCTGGAATACAAGAAACAAACTCATGAACGCTCGAAACGGGGAACACTTTCACGTTGAACTTGAACGGGTGACATTTTCACCAAAAGTTCAAACTTATTAAATTAAACATTCAGTGCACTACCTACTCTACTCCTACTCTACTCACGATTAAAATCTGAAAACCCGTTATTTTGTAGAGTTATAAACAACAATTTCGGCCCTAACAATATTTTCTCATATAGATGAGAGTTGTTCCAATCGCTCTCATTTTCAGGCAATGTTGAATTTCAATAAAAAAATAATTTGGTTAGCCTTTCATTCTTAGAAAAAACAAGAAAACGGAAAATTTTGAAAAAATCACCAAACATTAGGACTACTATGTTGATGAGCTGGCGTTGGTCTCATTCGACGGAAAAGTCTTAGGCCTTCAACCTGTCTCTAACATGAAACTACATTTACATTTTTGAGCGATTCCAAGCTAATTATTAGCGATTGTGGAGCTAATTAGCTATTTTAGGTACCTATAGGAACTTGAGTACATCAGGAATCAGCGCGAAATTCCTTTTACATTTTAAGCGCATATAGCTTAATTTTGTCCGGAAAATGACCATTTGGACCTGTGGACGTTTTTTCTAAAACCATCGTTGATTCCCTGCCTAGAAATGAACCTCGAGAGCTGATTTCCTCCGTTCCCCCGGAACCCGTTCTCTATTGAAATAAGGAAGTCGTTGTGGATTGCACACTCTGACGAAAATAGTGCAAACGTGCTTTTCTGATTGAACATGCAGAAGGTACCCTTCTTAAGGGGTAGCCATGGAGTTTCAACTGGCGGTGTAGATTTTGCGAGGAAAAATCGGTCGAGACATTTTAAATAGACCGCTCTGCCTATTCTTAAATACTGAGTGCTAGATGGTAGAGAGAAGAAACCATTACACTGTATGTAAATGTGATAGTGCCACTGTCGAAAGATTCATAGTCCTTGTAACCCTCGGCTTGGTAATCACTTGCTCTGAGTAACAAATTGACACACCTTTCAAAATTTTCTCGCATATCTGCATTCTGTGAACATTTGAAAAGTAAATATTCGATTTATGTCCTCTGGAATCTATCAGTTCTGTTGAACTTGCATGGAATAAGCGAAATAATAGTTGGACGTTGGGTACCTACCTCTCGGTCATACTGCACATCCAAGTGAATGGAGCTTCGAACGAGTTTATGCCAATATGGTTCCCAAATCCTCGAAATGGAGTACCTCAATAAATTTTGAAATAACAGTCTGGAAATTAATTATAACAGCGCTAGATCAACATTTCTACGAACTATCAGAAACTATTGCCAAATAACGTAATATTGTCCGTTGTTGAGTAGAGAGTTCGAATTAATATTGTAAATTTATTTTGTCTGTTCAACTTGTCAATATGGTACGTATGTTTAGTTAATTAACGGTCATGTAAAAAAAAGTGAAATATCCAGTGAGTGTAATCTAGAAATAAACCCACAGAATTTCTGAAAATTGCATTTAAAAAATAGAATGATAACTCTAATGGGCATGCAAACATATCTGTTAGACACCAACAATTTTTTTTTAATTGACCAATGTACATTTATTAATGTGGGGGGGGGGGGGGGGGGGGGGGGGGTAATAAAATATATGACCTCCTAAAATGATCATTTGGCTCCCACATCCGTGAGTAGGTGGATCATCAAATTTGGATTTGGAAAAATAAACATAATTAGGTACCTATGTAGGTACTACGGAACCCAAACGTTCACTCACTCTATCACTGGCGTATGCCTCGTAGCTCCTTCTTCCGAAACAAGATGGAAGAAATGTCGAGTCACTTCGAGGATAATGTTGGAGGCCAATTCACGGAATTCATTCCACTTAAGTACCTCTTCGGACTTCATGTAGTTGGAAGGAGCAACCCAAGGGGATATGTCGATATTAAAAGGAGGTTTTGTCATATCGGACACGACCGTCAATCGGTTTACGATGGTGATGATCTTCACTATGTGAGAAGACACTGATGAGAAGGTCGAAGCGGCAAACGTGAGTGGAGTTATCTGTTAATGAAATAATAAGACTTTTTGAGATCACGATGAAGAATAATACGAAGGCTCTTATCTTTAATGTAAATACATTTCAAATTCTTTGTCTTTTTTCCAAGTCGTCATACCTAACTGCAGCGGATTAAGAAGCATGAGATGTTGAAAAAACTATTGAAAGCTTTCCAGCGAGTGGTGTAGGATCTCGATAGGATTCTGCATAACCTGTCCCCTTGAAATGATCGTCATAAAAATGTCTGCCAAGTTGGGTGGACAGTATCTTTTTTAACATGAACCTAAAAGGCCCATCAGTTAGTGAACATTTCAGAGAAATTCATAGAATAGTTCCGGAGCTATCTCTATGACAATAAATTATAAGTTTGCACATGCGCAGAAACTAACGTAATTAAATTCATAGGTAATTGTCCTGGAGTCAGCCAAAAACTACCCTCAGGATTTGAGCGGAATCTGTCCATTAGGAACTCTGAAATCGTAGTTTTAGAAGATTCACGTTTGCGCATGGGCACAAGATATTGATGGCTGGAGGTAATCATGGCTATGAAATCAGGGGACCGTCCAGGGGTTTCCCCGTACAATCACTGAAAATTTCACCGAAATTGGTCGGGTAGTTACTAGTTTCAGATTAATGTCTTAGAGAGTACGTTTCAATTTTGCATATGCGCAGTAGGTATTCCTGGTCCAATCGCGACGAAAATCTTAGGTAACTATAAACCCCCAAATACCCTCCAAATTTGAGCGAAATCGGTCCATTAGGAGCTGAGAAACCGGAGTTTCATGAAAATCAAGGTTACGCATGCACACATGCTGCTAGTGGTCCGACGGTGATGAAATTCAAAGGGGACCATCTAGGCTCTAACCCACGTAATCCCTGCAAATTTAACCAAAATTGGTCGAGCAGTTCTGGAATTATGCCGGTGACTACGAATTTCATGTTTGCGCATGTGCATTAGCTATCAATAATCCAATTGTGGCGAAATTCATAGGTAATTGTCGTAGAGTCAGCCCTCAACTACAATCCGGATTTGAGCGAAATCGGTCCATTAGGAATTCAGAAATCGGAGTTCCACGAAATTTACTTCAGCGCACGCACATACGTTACTAATGGTCCGATGGCTATGAAATAAATAGGGAACTGTAAAGGGGCTACCTCGACAGTCTCTGAAAAGTTCACCAAAATTGGTCGAGTCGTTTCGGAGTTATGGCTATGAAACTCATTTCAAAATTGCGCATGCGCAGTAATTACTTAGGTGGATTTTTGCGTAGCTGATTCCTATTGTCCTAGTACGCTCATGGTACGATATGCACTAATAGGTATGCTATTTCAATAATACCTAGCTTCTCAGTAGATATAGAACTCAGTATATTATAGAACTAGGGAAGGTGGTGTGTGTGTAATATAAATGCAATAGGTACCTACTGTGTTAGTTTATTCAATCCCAAATTGTTAGGCTTGTACTCTATGGGGGATGACTGAAATGGTGAATATTTTAAAGATTGAACCGCATGGGAAAGGGAATGGTTAGTTCTTTTGATATCGAATCAACTCACGTGATCGCTGTCTCAAGATGATGCATGTATATCTGATAGGCCTAGGCCGTTTGTTGCAGTTGGCAACACTTTTAGCCACTGAGAACCATTAATACTCACAATGCGCCTGATTGCTCTATGCTGCTGAGAGTTCAACCTACATATAGCCCGATCACTCCTGGTCTGCTCTCGTTTTCTCCGATCTTTATTACTTCCGAGTCTACCAAGGTAGCGGAAGCATTGGTTTCACTTT
>JAEMON010000003.1:7323423-7337066 GCA_030264115.1 Lygus lineolaris | reverse complement strand
GCTACAGCAAAGACATGAAAATGTCAAAAATGTTCATGGAAATTTTCTGGTACCTACAGATTTTCATGTGCTATCAACACAACTTTCTTTGTTGTAGTGTCCGGCCTACGCGCCCGATTGATACCTATCTACACGTCTGTGTGGATATCTATGCCTACTATAGTCCAGGAGCCTATAGGCTGGGATAGGAATAATTAACAAGATACTGCTAACAAGAAGCAATAATGTACCAATTATTTTGATGTAGGTTGCCTACAGTATTAGTTCTTGATTCAGCCACATGCTGTTGTTGTCAGCCACTGCCAGGGTTCCGAAATAAAAATTGATTCTACATTCCTCTTTCTACTCCTAGCTCTTGAACTTATGTGAATCTTATCTACGTTTTATCAATATATCTTTCAATTCAATATTAGTACATTAGTATATATTTCAATTCAATATTAGTACAATTCTAAACTTTACAATTAGGTATATCCTTTGTTTATTACGAGCATGCCCAATTACAAAAGTATAAAAAACAGCAGAACAGAGAAAATATGACTAAACGAATGAATGTGTGAGCAAATAGTTCTTTAGAAGTAAACGTGTGGATGGATATTATTGATAAAACTTCAAGAGGACAAGCAGGCAACCGGGTTTCCACTCAACATCAAGGATATTTTGAGAAAAAGTAGTTAGTAACTTCCAACAACTTCCAAGTCAACTTTTTCCAGCCTTGGCTTCCGGGCTATACACACACACCACACCCTTTTCCGCATGGACATTAGATACTACTAGATCTTAACTATAGGAGACGTCCGTTCCTTTCGGTTACCTTCCTGTCATGAATGAGTCTAGTTTTGTTCGATTCGTTATACATTGGGAATTGACTTCGAGATTATGGAGATCGACCCAGATGCACACGTATGTCGGACTGATTGGGAATGGGGTCCACAGAAAAACAACCTTCTTCGCCGAGATTTCGTGAAATTTATTCACATCATCAGGGCTCGAAGGTAAGTCTAGAGTGTGACCATCACACCACTGTCAGCACCCATGAAGAACCAGTAAGTATATATCACTAGTAAAAGTGAAAACAAAATCAAACTATTGCAGAGTACATATTTACTCCCTTACTTATGGGAATTGGGGCGATTAGCACTGCCCATGAAATAGGTATTGTTAGAGACGGTCGAGGGTGGTTCAGGCATGTCGGAGGAATGCCGAGGACCAGCCGATCAAAACATTGATCACCCCTGAACTGATAGAGCTGAACCCAAGACCGATGCAAGCATGAAACCACTAGACCATCGAAAGTGGGTGACAATAAGGGATCATGTTCTGGTGATAAATAAATGTAAACTAGAGGTATACGTGTGTTAGTAGAGGTATAGACATATAGTAGAGGTATACGTGTATCTATGGCTCAGGTTCCATCACTTATGTACTCATAGGTAAGACTCCGTGACTCATTCTTATTAGTGAGTAGTAGTCTCCCTCAATTTTACCCTAATTATTAAAAATCTATGTTTGCCCAACTCTGTCATGTACCTTTTGCAAAGCCATAAGCAGATTAAGTTTATGGGAGAAGTAATTTCGCCTTTGCATCATAATATCTCGGGTGGAATACATTATTTCCGTGACTGCAAGACGGTGGCTGCCTTGCGAAATTAGCTTTTGAATGACCTCGAGACGCTTCGTCAACTGAGCCGATGTTATAGCAGTGGATGTTCCCTGAAACAAAGTCGAAATCATATAAGACATTGTACGTGATCATTTTTGATTCTATCAAGTCGGTCGACTTCTCTATTGAGTCTTCCATTGCTGAGTGCATGAAAGACACCGATTTGAACACATTGCGCCCCATATAAATAGCCGTCCACTTCATCGCTGTTAATCCGGTATCTATATCTTCCGCTATAAGAGTTGTGTCTTCAAATCTATCAGTCAGGAGTACGTTTACAACTTGAAATATAGGTCATACAATGTGATAACATTTTGTGGAATGGAGAACAGACGCTTTGAATGTTTAAAATTGTAAATCTAAAGAGAGCTTTCCAAGAAGGAGCAATATCAGGGGTTGGAAATGAACGGAAGTAGGTGGAATGGAGCGATTAAAAAGCGTGTGACGTCATCTGTCAAAAATCTCCCTCTCACCTGGTCAGGAGCCACTTTCCGTTTTCCAACCACTGCAATATACGCTAGTTACCAAAAGTGCGGAAAGTGCGTTTTTCAAGCAACTGTCTGGTAATGAGTTAAAGACGTGACCGAAACTGAAATCCAGTTTTACAGGAAAACAATTAACCTTTCTTCCTCGTGTGCGAAAAAGTACCTAGGCCTCTATCCTACTGATGCGCAGATGACCATGTGAAACGGTTGGTATTTTAAACTGGATTAAAAGCTGTAGGGTACAATCACTATTTAACAAAAAAACAAAAACAGGTCCATCCATGTAGGTAGGTATAGGTACCTACCCATACGATTGCTTCGTATAAAATGTGTTGTTTGTACTTGTTCACTTTTCCCTTCAAAATTGTGAGCAATTTCTTTTTGTTAAAAATTTTCGGCGTTAGGGTTGGCCAGGGGCTGCTTCAGACCCCCTTTGCTATTTGTGCTCTGTCCTTGCTCACCTAGTTTCCCCTTTCCTTCACCAATTATGCATGAATTCGACTGATTTTTGTTTTAAAATTTTGTTAAATAGTGTGGGATTATGCGCTGTTTCCACATTTCAAGAAAAAATAAATTGATCAAATTTTGAGAGAAAAAAATTCTAAATTTTCAACTTTAGTGATGATTTTTAATGCCACTACTATCCCAACTTTACTCAAAAGGAAACCCGCTTCATCAGATTGGTAAAATTTTCCACGGCTTCGGAAAAAAAGCCCTAACACTTTTGACGCTACTGCAGCACCATCTCTTATCTCAGAATCTCACTAGATGACCGTTTTCTTTAGCCTTAAGGGGGTTGACGGAAAATGGAGCATTCGCATATGGCTTATACGGGAAAGGGTTCCTAGGTATACCCATGATATATGAAAATATATAAACCGTTTTTCAATAATTAGGAGCGCACCTAGTGTAACAAGAAAGCACAACCATTGAAGCGTTCTATAGGATTAAAATCTCAGGGAAATCCATACCATTCAATTTCGCCGTTCGATCTCAAGTTATCTAGGCGGGGCTCATAGAAAATCGCATCTATCATTCACCCTTTAGCTTCCCTATCATTTCACCCATTTATTGAGCATAGCCAGAGCCTTGATGTAGGTACATCCTGAATCCTTAATTCAGGTACCTTATATTGTAGAGAAAAGGAGGACGCATTTCGTTTTTATTTGACACCAATCATCTCACATTTTTCTTTCTTTTTTTTAATCACATGAATACGTATTTCAAGTCGGTAGTAATCTTTCTTTCATGCTCGATTCCAAAGAATTAAAATGATGAAAAAAATCAAATTAAGAATCAGAACATAGAAGAACGAAGAGAAAAAATGAATGATGCATTAGGTTACGTGAGGATCTGTGGAAATGGCACCTTAGCAGGCTGAAGGTGACTCGGTGTGCTAGGTATTCCATTATAATTTCTTGCCACTATGTAAGTAGGCCGGGTCATCTTCAAATATGTGAATTGTTGGTACTGTGCAGTTATATATTCGATAGTCTCTGTAATCATTTCATACAACAATTAAAAAAAATATATAAAAACAAAACACAAGAACCAAGAACAGAGGGGAGCGCGCACCGTCCCATTGTGCGGCATCTCATAATATTGTTATTGTAATGATCTTCATGGTTGTGTACTTGAATGTGTTGTATATTATAACCTTTGGAGGCACAGGAGCTAGTAACTAATGTGGGGTAGGTAATACGTTCAAAGACTGGTCGGTTTCCCACTGCCGCATTTTGGTTTGTACAGGTACTTTTGGTTTACAAAATGAATTAAATTAAACTTTTTTGTTTGCATAATATTCTGCTTCTTATTAGTTAATTTCCCTCAAGGTACTTTCCTCACAGGTGTGTGTGAGACGGGAGGGAAGAAGGGGGGGGGGGGATGCATGCAGTCGACGTTGCTTACAAGCAAACGTTTTCTATTTCCATTTTTGCGGATTAGTCGGCCATTACAATGTTCATTCTTCTCAAATTAGTTTTCAAAAAGTAGGCTGCTACTTGCCGACAGTAGGTAATTCTTGGTTGTTCTGTTTGGTTTGCTACAGTCTGTTTTGTCCTCACTTCACTGGTGAGAAAATTTGACCTGCTGCGACCGGACCTTCTCAGAAGGTTTACTTCTTTCAACAAGTAAGTACCTACACTTGTATTTGTATGGTTTTAATCAATTTTTAGTTTTTTGTTCAAGTATTTGTTGTTTTTTGTTAGCTTTGTTGATACTGGGTGTTGGTAGTTGCACCTTGAATATAGACGCAGAGCGCATCCGAAACGTTGATTAAATTATGAACTGAACATTGTTCTTTTCTTTCCCCCTGGCTGCATCCTGACTAATTTGAAAAGAATTTTCTCTTTTGGGAGGTGGAGAAATTGTTTTCAATCCCAAAATCAAGATTTCCACTCCCATTACATATACTTAAAACAGTGTTTAAGTTCGAATTTTTACGTTTTCTCCTTCCCCATTCGTAAATAACGAAATTGCTAATAATTATTACCATTCAGAATCCTTATCAGTAAATCCTTATCTACCTAAATTTATTACCTAATTATACCTTATCTACCTAAATTTATTACCTAATGATACCTTATCTACCTAATAATATTACAATTCAGAATCCTTATCTGTAAATCCTTATCTACCAAAATTTATTTTTTGAGAAATCGACTTGACATTTTCACAGGATATTATTAAGATGGCAGTAATGTTTTGTCCAACATAACTTTTCCTAACATAACAACTGAGCTTGGCATCAAGTTAGTTCAATTTAATACTATATTCAACAGTGTGTAGAGTTCATAGCCTCACGGCAACTACTCGATATAAAGTGAACTGGTGACAGTCATTTCAATCGGAAGGGTGTGGTTTTGGTAGGAATATAAAATGACGCTCCTTGACCCCAGAATCCATAATTAGGGCAGGTGAATTTTGCGGTTAATCAAATTGACTAAATTGGGACATCAAAACGATCGGAAGGGCATGGTGATGAAATATAACTGATATTGTAGGGCTTTTATCGCTGAATCCGAATATGTCGGTCTGCCAGAGTCCACCTTGGAGTATCTGGGCAAATTAGGAGATTGAAGTTAGCAAATTGGGACTTCGAAAAAATGAAATAGGGCTCACTCCGTAGGGTTTTTAATTATCAATCTGAATATGTAAGCCTGTCAGTTCGTCGACTTTCTAGTCAAATTAATGTTCGTAAAAACCTAAGAAGAGCTAGGTAGGACCAACCTACTGATCTATCCTGCGGGTAGAAGTGATTCTTCTTGTGTGGCTTCCCAAAATAACAGAAAACTTCCTGAATAGGTATGCTTGAAATAACAGAACTGACAGATTGAAATGAATAAGAAAAGTATCATTTCAAGTAAGGTTTCTTGGAATGATTTACTACGACATTACGACTTACCGTGGTTTTCTGCAGACACGATTTCCCTAGCTTCATATATCACAGGTTCATTGAATTTTTGATACGCGGAATTGTAGATGTTTAAATTGTATCTTTCATCTTCAACATTCGCCAAGTATGTTTTATTTTTCAATACGGCAAAAACTACCATGGGAGCAACATCAATTTCCAGTTCCATGGAGCAAAATAGCTCTTTCTCTGAAGATTGACCATTAAACAATTAGAAACTTCAGAGTAAGATATTAATTTAGTATTAGTATTTATTAATTACATCTCCATCTTCCCTAAAAGTTAAAATAAAATTGTGGGTAATTTATCAAAAAATTTATTAATTAGTAAGTAATAATATTAAGTTCGTATTGTTCATTACTTTTTACCGGTCACCCCACTCATATTACACCTGATATCATCCATTATTATTATTATTTGATAAAATAAAAAATATAAGGTAGGTACCTACGGACATACTTTGAGCTTTGATGGCGAATATAGGATCGTCTAGTTCAAACCAAGGGAAATTAGTAAATGCGCCTGTGTCAATTTCAATCCCTCTTCCCATGGATCCTGAAATGATGAACGGGGAAACATCGAATGACATTCCCGATAACGTCGCAGTCCATTTGATATCAACTAATGTCTTGTCTGTAGACAAGCGATCTTCTTCGACCCAAAATCTTGTTTTTGAGCGAGGGTCAATTTTCTTCTTGCAGTTATACACGCAGCTGAAATGTTATAACAAACAAAATGGTAATGGATTTATCAAGGGAAAAGCACCAGTTATATTCCACACAAGGTAGACTGCACTGGTCCTGTTATTCACTTTCTGGCCTGATTCTCAACGTTCTTCATGATTGAATGGACACTTTTGTGAACAATGCTCATGTTACCTACATCAATTTGAAAATGTTTTCGAGTACGAAAGTTGCATCAATAAGTGCACTCTACTACTTTGAACTTTGACTCAAGTAAGCACTTTCAATTTATTCTTCTCTTCCGGACAGTCCCACAACGAATCCAAGCCTTTTTATTGTGTAATTAAATGTTTTTAGGACGTTTCTTCCTGGAGCCAGGCTTCTTCAGCGCCAGCCCCAACAAATTCCAGCCACAACTCACCAACAAACCAGCCACAGCCTAGACCTAGACCTCTTCTATATAGGTCTTTTGTCACAACCTAGCGACAAACTTTTAAATTTCATGAAAATGAATCGGCCCCCAATAACCTGATAACTCAATTCCTACTTTTGTTATACTTTTTAGATATAGGTAACTAGTAAAAATATTATACGGAAAATCGACGTCAAGCAGGCACACTTTTACATAGAGGACCTGGTAAATCAGGACCTACCGCTGGTCCTACGGTGTGGCGTTCTTCAATCCGGAGAACAGCCCAGAAACGCCAAAGAAAAGGAATCACAGAACAAATACCTAGGCCTTCAATTTTTTGTTCTCGTTCACAGGTATTTTTGCAAAGAACGACCATCAGGCAAGAAATTTTAATGAAATCAATCAATGCGTATTACCTCTTCTTTTATCCAATTATACTCACTAGCAACGTAATGAATCGACGTGGATTGAGGTATGAACTTTGGCTGACATGAAGTATTTATGCCCCGTCGGAATATGAACAATCATACTTCTGAATGATATGGTAGTATCGCAAGGGAGAGTTCTGAAAAAAATCTTGGCACCTGGAGTAATGGAAAGTACCCAGAGATGAGTTTTAGCATTAGAATTTGCCAATACCTAAGAAGTACTTACATAAATCAGTAATTATTATTTATTATCTTGTACGAAATAATAAACCTACTCCTTCCTTGACGATTGTGAAAATACAACGTTCCAGTTAGGCAGCAAGAGTGTTAATCGGCGAATTTTCAAATAGAGAGCCATTTTCTGGCAATTAGGTACAATTTTTTTAACCATGAACATTTTAAATATGTGATTGGAATTAAAGGTACCAGACTGAACAGTCAGTGTACAAAACTTCAGACTTCTGGTATAAAAATATAAAAAAATCATCTTTCAAGATCATTGGTAGGTAAGTAATTAATTTATTGAATGTGATGCGGTGAAGCTTCTGGCGGCGAGTCGATGTGTGTCAAGAAATTTGTTAACTTCTTGCACAAATACATAGGTACTTAGCTCCTACCTTCGGTAGTGATGAAGCAAAAATGATATAAGTATTTAATATTATCGAAAACAATCTCACCCAGGAATCGCTTCAATTCACAGTTTTGCAATTCCGCTGGTTTGCAACGCCATTCCGAAGCAAATTCATTCACCTTGAAATTATCGTTGATACTGAAAAGTCTCAAAGTCAACGGTGTCACGCAGGGTACCATGCGAGTTCTTCCTCCTAGGAGACCCACTCTCAAAGTTCCCATTACAACTTTGAACCAACACTGGAAGAAATTACATGAGGTGAGTCAAACCAAGATATTGATTGTTGGGCAATACTCGTACGAGTATATTGATGTGATTTTTCAAGTGAGCAATCTGTTATATTTATTAGCAATCAATCATTACTAGGTATACCGAGCAATCTATTATTATTATCGTGTGGTTGTCGGCCTGAAGTTGTGGAAACCCATTTCAGTGAAAAGGAACTGGAATAAATGAAAAAGTTGTCTATTATATACTGGAACGATGAAATGATAAAGTAATGGAGAAACGATGTCCTTACATCGAAAGGGCTCGCCTCCTGTGTTTGACTTTCAAGTTACGAGTTCAAGTTAGACACAACATTACTACATTCAAGACATGATACATAAATTAAAAAAACTGAAAAATACAGCTTGTAAAAGAGGTAGGGACGAAATGTTGATGTCCATCTGCTAGCTCAAAATAATACAATTTATTATTTCGAAACGGTGATTTTGAATTTAAATTCAAATCTAAATCGGGGCCCGTTCCCGTGTACATATGGAACAAAAGAACAATAAACACGAGTAGGTGTAGATTATTGCCTATTACGATTGTACGTAGATAACTAGTATGTAACTGGTTTATTATTATCACCTACCTGACTAATCTATTATCGCAGTTCTCTCACTGGATACTGACTATTCCAATCCGCATGGATTGAAATATAAATATTGAAATACCGGAGGTTATTGAAATCAATAATAGTGGGTACTGTAAGGTGACCTTCTGGGGTTTGTTGAGGAAACCCTATAATATCGAGAATATTTTAGGTAACTAAATCAGTTGCCTCCAGAAGGAGTCACAATACGTAATACCTTTAGTATTTAGTTATGAATTCCTACGGACTACCACTTCATTGAAGGAAGAAGGAATTGTGTAATAACAAGAGCGAGTAGGTATTAAATTGAGTATAAATTGTCTCCTTTGAATGGGAGGTTCTGAATATTAAGAAGGGGAGGAAGATTTAGGTATGTCCTATCCGAGGGTACCAAAAGATATTTTTAAAGTATCAGAGAGGTACTCAAAGAAAAGGTACAGAGGAACTTAGTTGCTCCTCTATGAACTGTTCCATGAAGGAACAAACAGTGACTCTGTCATAGCACCTACCTACCGTGATATCGCGAGACTCAAAATGTGCCATCGCGAGGAAGCCATGTGCCGTTTCCACTTGGCAGAGTATTTTCGTTTGTGAATACCTAATAAGTAGGTACCTACCTACTAGTAATATTATCAGTTTTGAAGGTATGTAGAGCTATAATAACGACGCACAGTGAAGGTCAATATAAGTGAGGGAAGGTCGATTCGTTGGAAAGAACATAAACCAAATGTCGATGTTCGAATGGCCTACTTACGGAACTCTAAATCAATGGGATTCCAGTCGATTCATTTTTAAATGATTCTGAAAGAAAGGTGTCGGTGAGAGTTTCCTAAAAAGATGCATTACGATGGGTATCCGTCGATCGGTAGTGGGCGAAAAAGGGTCGTAGAGAATGAGATACACTTACGTCGTAGGTGGGACCCTCAGCCCCGATACCGTGACATCGTGCAAGAACCTTTCTGTCGGTTTTTCGACAAAACATCACGAAATTTTGAGCTGAAAATTGGTAGTAGGGGGTTTTTTAAAGGCGATGATTCCGAATTAGAGGTCGAAAATGAAGAATTCTGACCCACTGAAATGCATACCCCTTTGTGAATTCACAGTCGTGTTATGGTTCTTTTTCCAGTACATACCATTGTGAGGTTGAAACTCAGTTGGTTATTCGGTGCCCCGGTTGGTCTCATGTGATCGGAAAGATTGTGTTATATCCAAAATAGGAACAAAACCCATACTTACTCTTCTATTGGAAGTTTTCAAACTAGAGCATGTGGAAAATGTAAAAACAAGTAAAAGCGATGGGGAAGCCACCTTCTACGTGGATTAACTCACTCTTGCATAACTGTACGATAGCTCTGGTGAGCCGAAGTAAGGTGGTGTTCCTCTTACAATCATCATGAAATCAATGAAGTTTTTCCCAACATGCAAATCGTCTCCATTCAGTTGTATTGTGTAGTTGCTCAAATGTGTAGGAATGCCAGTTCTCCCTTGAAATATTGTGTAGGAAGAAAAATAAAATGAACAGATTTTTTGATGTTGTATCATAATCGTCGTAAGATCTTAGGTACTATTCGGTATATTGTCCGTCCACAATTTATTTGAATAATGTAGGGACCCTCAAATAGTCTCTTGATCATACAAATCTCGTTTAATTCGAACTAATCCCTTCCCCTAATCGCCAATCGCCCTGAAAAAAACTCAGGTCAAATTTAATACGGCGTAGGTAATGTGTTTTGGTACACCTTGGTACCAACTGGGAACACGCAAAATTCGCAATCAGCGTCTGTCTTATCTCGGCAACTCGAAGTTTTTTTGCATCTGCTTTTATATCTTGTCTCATTAATAGTGTATTTTTCATCATTAAAATGAAATAAATTCTAGATTCTTCTTTTCTCAGTAGGTAAGTAAGTATTCTGATGTATTTTGACTGATTTCTGAATTTTTTTAAATATTAGATCAATTTTAGAGTAATTAGGTCCACTATGTGAAAAGTAACATACCGTTTTCGTGAACCAAATAAAAATGTTCTTATTTCTCTCTTATTATGTTTTGTTGAATACATGGCAGAGGAATCGGAAATATGTGAAACTCCAGATTGACTGAGTTAGAACGTTCTCTTGCGAATCATTAGGAAAACTTCATTTGAGATTATTTGCTTACGTTATGGTTGTATTGATGTATGAGATTGAAACTACATTTATATAGATGGGTAGGTAACGTGAAACATGAAACCAACAACAGAAACCACTCTTGAACACGTGGAAAGCCCTGATTTTTTCGTTTTCCAAAATCGTTTAACATCGAGAGACTAGAACATTGTTAACCAGAAACCACAATTTACGAAAATTTCATACTTTATCAGCTAGGTAATAATTATTTTTCTTACGTACCAGGCAAATGCCAGTACGACTCTGCAACAACACCCCCCTTACATTTGTCAACTGGTTCTCGAATTGCTGTCAGGTATATGGGCTTCCCTTTGTCATGTAATGTAATGTGATCATTCCTTGAGGCACTGAAATTCAAAGAAATCATTTGATAACGAATGAATGATAAAACTTCAATAAGAGAACGGTAAGAAGATAAAACAAGCCGTCAAAATTGAAATTTGGCCCGACCGACATGAAACTACTAGCGCCCGCAGCACCCTGGTGAGGGGTTCCTTCCGCCCAACAGCTACAGGGATGGAACCAGAAGAGTCAGCCTCCACCTTGACTCCCCTCCCAGGTAAGGTTCTGCCAGAGCCAGTGGAAGCGGGTGGCAGTGCCCCCCCCCAGTCCATCGAAGGGAAGCGTCAGTTGAGTTATAGCTCTCGCCTGTGTGGCCTCTGTATTGTCTGTGTGACACCCCACTCTCGTCTGTGTGACTCCCTGGACTCGTTTTGTGTAAAGGCCACAAGCTGTGTGCGTGCCCTTTCCACAACCATTGCGCTTCCCCAGCCAAGTACTGTTCTCTCCTCGTCTCAGTTAAAAGAACTTTGTACCCCAGTGCCCCTATGTTTCGCCGTCTAGAAAAAGGACTCAAAAGACGTGCCTTCCTCCCGTGTCCCCTACAACTGCGTCCTCGCGTTGTCGAACTACCTTCGGGCTTTGTCCACGTGTGTCTACCTTTAATATCATTGGCCAATGAGCATAGGGTTGTGTAGGATCTCTAGACACGAATGTGATTTCTAGTAGACACGCCCTTCAGGTCCTTGTATTGTTTGCAGTCTTCATACCTTTAGGCGCCACAGGCGATAGGTTAAAGATTTGTGCCCCTCTATCACTTTGCATTACTCATGCGTTTGTACCTTTAGGCGCCTCAGGTGGTAGGACACTTGCTTCGTGCCCTCAGCACTTTTCTGAGATAAATTTATTGTGTTATTTCTTAGGGCGCCTCTGGCGACAGGATATACGTTTTCGTGTCCCTTTGGGAACATTCAGTTTTGGAGATCAACTAACCTTGGGGCGCCACAGGCAATAGGTAGTTGACGAAGGTGTCCTTCAGACACGATTCAGTTGCTAGGTCACGACTTTCGTTACCTGCCCGACCTTGGGCTCTTTTGTATCCTACAGTAAGCACACCAAAGGGCACTGGTTTTACCTGGCCTACGAGCCCAACCATATTTTCAACGTACATAATCATTATATTGCTGTTACCTGACTCATTCTATTTTTGTAATAGAGATTTTATGGAAGTGTCCAGTTGTTTCATTCCCAATAACCAAAGAACCCAGCTTGATACTACTAGTGTTGAGATTAGCCTTGTTTGATGTTTGTGGACACGCTACCCACTTTTCCACAAAAGCCTCTTCAAGGCAGGTAGAGTGAACTCCCGAGTCCTTCTCCATCAGTGCTGGGCCCGGCAAGCCTCCTTTCTCATCAGCACCAGCCACAAATTACACAAATTATAACGAAGGTTGAAAAATGTTATATAATTATATAGAACAGTCGCTATCGTGAAGAGTACACCCAAATTGAACCATGCGGCGAATATTATTTAAATTTCGCCCCACTTTCCTTACTTTCAATTTAGTACATTGTACTGTACTACAATCAACTACATTCCTGGGTATTATTTATGAATATGCTGAAGTGTACCTCAACTCAATCTATCTACTGGTAGGCAGAGATTGTAGGGGGATGGCTGAGGATTAATTGAAATGATTTGTATTTACGTTCGCATATCATGATATTTATGCAAAATAGTACCTACCTTGGTAAACCGGGAACCGTAAACTGTTGCGTCGTAAACGCCGATAAGAGATTTAGCTCTATCTACCCAGCAAGGAAAAGTGGCAAATTTATATTATTTTTATCTCCATTAGTTATCTATTAAATTCAAAACAACTTACATGCCGTGAGAACTTAGAAAGCGATTTACTAATTGACTACGTTTGTTCCCCTTCACTTACCATCCGGTGAAAGAGATTCGATATTTACACTTGGGTTTCAACTCAAAAGAGGTGTGTATGTTGTACTCTTGGGAGAACGTGAGTTTATTCATGTTTATTATGGCTATATGCATTCTATTCACTCGTCCTTCCATAACAAGCTTCCCGTTGATTGTGATTCTTACTGCTCTCGGAATTGTAAGATCCGATCTATCGAAGTATTCGAAGAAGTAGCGTGGGTTGAGTATAACGCTGTAGACGACTGATAAGAAAAACTTAGTAATTAGGTACATGACAGTTATTGAGTTCGCATTTAAAGTTTTATGGGGTGTGCCATAGAAAGCAAGCCAGGATTTAAATTATTGTTATAAAACGAATTGAATGCTCCTAAAAAACATGCATGCAGAGGACACCCCCAGATTGATGTTGTTTACATGAAGCTGCTAGCTAAAATGGTAAAACAGGGACCTTCTTTAGCGTTCTTAAATTTAATACCTCAGTCGTTTTGTCGTCCACTATCACATTGAAAAAGATACCCGATCATGCTGTAAAAGATTTAAATACACCTGAATCAGCCCATGGGTTAGTGAGATTCGATGGTCATTATAGGGATGGTTGAATGCTACTGTGTTAAATAGCGGAGAGGAAGGAACTTAAAACCTTAGTAAATATTGACAATGAGGTAAAAGGTAACTGCCTAG
>JAEMON010000003.1:7224763-7235855 GCA_030264115.1 Lygus lineolaris | reverse complement strand
AGCTGATCCCCCTGGAGAATAAACAAGAGAATTACAGAGAATATCAAGAAGAATGCCGTACAGCACTTCGAAATCGGCTGAGAAAAATAGGGAAAACTGAATTACATGACTCCCTGGCCCATTAAGGTATTCAAATAAAAGGTTCAAGGTTCGAAGAATTTTCGAAAATGTTATCCATGCCTAAATCCAACTATTGCGTTGAAATTTTGTAATTAGGTTTTCCCGAGAGTTGGTCTGACCGTCATTTCCATCCCAATGGATGAGGAATGGACATGGGTCGAAATTTTGCTATTTTTGACCTCTGAATCGGATTCAACACATTCGAAAACCCAACTACTCCCATTTTCAGCCCGGAACTTTGAGTAGTTTGGATGGTATAAGCTAAAGGAAAAACGCGTGACATCATCTGGTATCTTTCCTTCCTTTAATGCTTAAAAAATTATAGTTGAGAATATTCAAAATTTTTATCGGAGTATATCAACAAATCATTTCGATTTGGGATCTAATTTTGCGTCCAACTGCTTTTTTTAGTTCGTCACTTTTGGTCTAGATAGCCCCAATAACTAGAACGCACCCAAGAACTACAAGAAAGGCACTTGTGATCCCCCTCTTAACTCCAACTATTCTACCAATTGCCCCGGAACTTTCATTAACTGATTTAATACTTTCATGTTACAAAAGTGAGGAAGCTAACCGTATACCGCCCACCCAACTTGGCAGACGTTTTAGCGAATTTTCGAAGAAAATGAAGCTGTTGCAATAGCTTCAAAGTTTTTGTAATGCAAATTTTCTAAAATTGCCTTCATGGAAATCCGTTTCAGACCATTCTAAAACAATTCCTGAAATTTCACTTTTTCATACTTTTTCATATGTATATATATTTATATATTTATTTATTTATATATGTGTCACTCCAGACGATATCTGCTGGGATCGAGATAAAAATTCCAAAAAAAATATAAAATGTCAATAATATCAGAAGAAAGGATGAGTTCGTTGGCCAAAATTTTCGGAGTACTCCAAGGGTTCAAATTTTGAAACTTTAGAGTCCAAAATCGCTAAAAACGTGTTTTTTGAGGTTTTTGGTGTGAATTACCATCCTAAACATAGGAACATAATGGTATATTCGGAATCAGACCCCCAGCCCTAAAACATTAAACATGTTAAAAGTGTTACGTTTTTCGGGAAGGGTATCGAGTCATGAAATTTTGCTATGCGATATTTTGTTATGACGCGGTGATTATATATAAGATAAGAAGTAGTGAGTCATCGTAAGAGCTATTAATAGGTACATTCACAACATAAATATAAAGCAAAATAGAAGAAGCATGTTCCATGTTTTTTTAATTTTAGCCAGTAGGGCTTAAGTAGAACTAACCGGGGGTGCAGGGGGCTGGACCCCTGCCGAGGCTCGGAGCGCCGAGTTTTGTTATTTCTTTACCTATAATAGATATAGTTCTACTTATTGAATTACAGAGCATGATGAAGAGGACGCAATCCTTCCTCGAAAGTGCTCTAGAGTAATAAGTAAAGTCTTTTCTACACTCCTGCCATTTTAATTGAGAGGGCTAAAAATATTTCCGACTTTTCACTTTTCCAACCTTTCCGTAATGAGGAAGCAAAACAAAACCATAAACTCTTGGGCAGTTTTACTCTAGGCACACTTTAAATGCCGGAGATGTAATCTTTTAAGTATACCTACGCCTCACGAGTAGGTAAGTCTCTCTTTGTCCAGTGAGCCAAGTCTCGGAATTCATTTCTCATTTATGCAAATAAGAGGCCCTGCAGAGAAGACTACCTGGTCCAAAACAATAACGCCACTTGAAGACTAAGCTCTCTTCACCGTTTCATATCCCTAATGTTCTCGCTATTTCGTGGAGTTCGGGGGAGCCCTGGCCGCTACACACAATGGCATGACGAGCCCTTGTTTCCATCCCCATTCTCTGAAGCTTTGGCCAAAACAGGCTCAAATCCTCTCGAGGTAAGTTGCTCTTTTTTATCGCGTGTATTGAAATGGTTAGTGCCGTTAAAATAGGGTGCTGAGGGATTGAGAAGAGGTAGAGAATGTGTAATCCCCTGTTTAGGCAAGGTAAAACACTGCTATGTGATGGGGAGCTCCTCAACAACACAGAAAGCACACGCATAATTATACTAGGAACCATATGAATAATGTTCAGCGGAACCAGTGAAATTTCATTGTTGGCTTTTTATTTCGTTATTTAACCAGGTAGGAACCCAAGTTTTAAGACTGATGAAAAACATTTTCGGAAAATCTTCTCAAATATGCTGCAAATTATTACACAACGGTTAATTATTTTTCTGCTTAGATCACCAATCTGCAAAGATCCCATGGGTAATACATTCGTCATAATTCACTATTAACCAGTTATTTAGATCAATCAGTAGGTATTTGGGGAAGCTTAATAATAAGTAAATAGATTATGATTAAACAAGAAACGCGATTCGGTGACAACCACAAACAAATACCATTTGATCAGCTGATCATCGAAAGGGGATTCGGAATACCCTGAGAGATATGCGATTCGTACTCGTGTTTCTGCTCTTTTTTCGTTCAACCCTCAAGTCCTTGTTGGGGTTCTACAGATCAACAAAAAAATTGGAAACTTTTAAAAATCAATGGAAAAACTATACCTACCGACCTTCCTATTTGAAGTTTTCGACGTAGAGCGTTTTGAAAATGTAGTACCCTACTTTCTACCCCTTACAGAAGACTGACGGTAACGTCAATAACATACTTACTGCTTTTAGCTAACAGTGTTTGTTTTTTAACCTGAAGAAGGTCAAAATAATTATATATTCCGATGACTGTGGATAGTGACTAGGCTCAATTTACCACATACAACAATTACAATTAAACATATTACATTTAACATACATTTCAATTTACGGTGTACCTATCTGAAACTATATAATTTTAAATAGTGACAACTATACTCGTGGATAAGCTGATACCTAATCGATGGCTCACCTTTATGAAAATATAGTCCAGTCATTAGGTAGTTTGGAATGGACAAAATACCTGAAGAATTTTTCTTGACGGATCTATACGTTTTTTGGGGTGCTGAATCCGAAAATTTGGATATCTACTAAATTCGGATATGGCATCATCATGAAAATGTCGAAAAACCATAATATTTCGGAACTTATTTTAGTTTGTTGCTTATAACTATCTCGGAAACTAAGCATCCTACAGAAAAAACATTCTTACAAAAGTTAAAGCTGATTGAATTTCCTAAAAAATGAGACCAAGAAGGCCTCTCTAGGTTCTTCCGTTTGGCCGCTAAAGCGCGCTGAAGTTTGGCGATTTCTTCCAACTAAGCCAAAATCTTTGTATTCCTGGCTTCCAGATCCAATGAATAGAATATAACTTGTTTATCTTTTATTTTCAGATGAGCAGCCTCTCACAGCAAAAAGGGCCAAACACCGCTAAACAATATTTTATTCCTCCATTTACATGTTCAACGTGTGTTTTTACTAAGTAAAAGACACACACACACATATATTTATATTTCTGAGTTCGCCCTTCAATTCTTAAATAAGAAACGTTTCGTAAGTACACTTCTACTTGTTTTCATTCGTACACCCTACCTCGTCATGTTGTTATATTCCTACGATGCTTAAGGCTTAGTGTTGTAGTGGTGGGGGGATAATCCCCATATTAGAGTAACGGATAGTTAAAGGAATTAGGAGAGGGGGAAATATTCATGACCATAAATGTGATTTCAAAGAGCACTTACACTACATGTCTGACAGCGCATTTCCGAGGGTAGTTTTGGCGCGGAGGGGGGTACAAGGGGGGGTCAGGGTACCTTATGTGGGGGTCGGGGGACCGATTGTGGTGTATATTGGGATTTGGAAGTCAGGAACACTTAGCAACCTAGTTCTTAGTTGGAAGAAATGGCCAAACGTCAGCGCGCTCTAGCGGCCAAACGGAGCAACCAAGAGAGGCCTTCTTGGTCTCATTTTTTAGGAAATTCAATCAGCTTTAACTTTTCTGTAGGATACTTAGTTCCCGAGTTATAAGCAACAAACTAAAAAAAAATGACCGAAATTTTACGGTTTTTCGTCATTTTCATGGCGAAGCCATCCGAATCTAGCAGGTAACCAAATTTTCGGATTCAGCACCCTAAAAAACTTATACTCGTAGATCCGTCGAGAAAAATTCTTCGAATATTTTTTCTCGGATTCACTACTCTTGGACACCTAATGACTGGACTAATTAGTAAAAATCTTATACCTAAAACTGTGAGTCAACCACCTACGTACTTGATATAGCTCTGAATAAGACAAAAAAATGTCGAAGAGCTTATTGCTTCGAAATAAAAAACTATATAACTGTCGCCACTATAATACTTCATCCTCAAGAAAACCAACATGATATTAATTAATTATAATGGGCGAATCACTCAGCGATATATTTAAGGTAGGTAGGTGTTCACTGTATACCAATAGGATCTATACATAAAATAATAAACCGTTGTACCTATAATAATGTGCAGCGTGGTAATAGGCAATAAAAACATTTTGCTGTACGTTTCGTTGAAGTACGTTTAAACTTGCATGGTATCTTTGAGCGTGGTAACTTTCAACTTCGATGTTTCACCACTCCGATAATATGCCAGATGCCTCTCGATTGATGCACTTGGAGCTAGGAGGCACAGTAAGTACTTACAAACTTGCAGACTATTTTCAAGACTATTTCATGTGAGCTCATATGTTTGAATACTTCCATTCAATAAACGTGAGATGTAGTATTTTTTTCGTTCCAGTGGGCAATTATTGTTTCATCGTCACATAATCTGCTAAGGTAGGAAGGTAGGTTCTCGCGTGGTACAATCAAACTTATAACTTTTAGCAAATTTCTGTTTGATTTTCTTAACATGAATCTTTCTTTGGAGAATAAGTACCTACTGCTTTGGAAAAAAAGTCAGTCTCTCAAGGCGTCTGAAGAACAGCAAAACCACGAGTAGAAAATTATCAAAAGACGCCGAAACTTGGTGGTGCTATCAGTCACCCGTACAAGGTCACCCATAGAGGCCATAGGGGATGCCATTTTCAAAACGTCTCAGCTCAAAAATGTTCAACAGAACGATAGAAAACCAAGAATTGTTTTCTTTACAATTCTTAAATATATAATATTTCTTGCAAATGTGGAAAAATTATAAACCTTTACAATTTGCAGCGGTTTTGTTCAGGATTTTATAAAGGTAAGCAAAGAGGTGTTCGCTCTGCTTGTCCATTCGTCGAGCTCGGGAAACCGTGAAGTTTGTCCCTTTGCTTCTCGGAAAACAAAAGAGAACTATCGATCCTTATAATAATGATACATTTTTCATGTCATAGATGATTATTCCTGCATTTTTCACAGCACAAGCCATTCTCAGTTACCGAGAATACTCGTAACTGGGCAGGAGGGAAAGGAAGATGAGGGTTTCTGATGTTATAAGGGTTAGAATAAGAGAAAGGGAGGCTACCCTCAAGGTAAAATATAACTGCTCCCATATCTCCTCCTACCCTCGCTTTCTATATAACTACATTGCTTTAATTGTTTACATTCCATTACGTAGTACGTCATGTTTGCATTGTCACTCTGATTCTATACAAACAGACGGAGGAGGCCTCTTTATTTACAAAAGGACTGGCTTTGTCCAATTAGGCATTATGTAGTTCGTTCCTCAAGTGATTGTAGCTCGGCTCTGGTTGGGTTTTCCTCACGTGCTTCGCTTCTCACCGGTTCCCCCAAGTGCGGCTTCCTAATCAAAATTTCCTTCGGTAGAAGTCGACTCTTTCCCCCTCTCATAACCCTCCAGAGTGACCCATTAGTTCTGACTTGTTTATTTTTTTCTACCACCCACCAAATCACGTTAATTGTTGTGGAAACATTATCCACGGTGAATGTCCAAGAGGGCAAATGTTACAAACCTAGAGTTTACACAAAGCTCTGGCGATTTTTACTTCGCCACATAAGCCTTTGATTGTGGTTTGATTTCTCAGATCTTTTCCCTGATGGGCAAGGTTGTTTTCTGTTAGAATTGGTGTCTGGGAAACCAACACCAGCAATCGGCACCTCGGGGCACCAACTCACCTGTTATCAGCATCAAGTGATAACGCATCATCCGTCTTTTCCACCGACACTTTTCACAATCACTCCAATAATTCATTTCCATCATATATGTTCTCCGTAACTCACTCTTAAAACATTTTCCACTTCATATCCATCATCACATTATATAATTTAATTTAATTCTAACCTTTTCTTTTGTCAACAACAAGCAACAGGCAGGTCGGCCATTGCTTCACAATGCCACCTCCATCTCTATCACTGCAGTGCCACCAACATTCACGTAACTTCAACTTCCATTTTCTCAATTCAACTTCCATCTACCTCCATGTTGTTGGAACACGTGCACTTCATCATTATTTATTACAAGGTTTATTATATATATAAATATAGAAAATCCTGGGATAACTTTCATATATTTTTAAGCAACATTTCATTATGTGAGTGAGTTTTGTCAAATAGTGCCTCATCAACCAGCTGTTATCCAAGGCATCAATGGACCAGCCACCACATTTCTCAGAACACTTCTCTATCAGCCATTCTTTGAATCAGTTGTATGTTTCATCACAATCTGTAGGTATCCCATTTCATCTTTGCGAGTTTCAGTTGTTGTTTCCAAAACTGGTACCAAATTATCCAATTCAACATCAACTACCCCAGAAAATCGCCAGTGAGGATACTATCCACATATTTGGAGTACTTGGCTTGGACCTAACCTTCTACCTACTTACACCAGCCATTTACCACCTGCTCGCTGACCAAATCTCCAGCACAGGATTGGAAATATGTGGTGAGATCTAAGTTAATCTACATCTTTATCTCGAGCATGGTCTGTTGACATTTCCTATAGGTATATTTCCTATCTTGAAGTCGTGCCACACTCATCTCTCAGTACCTACCTGCATCTTGAACCTGAACATTGGGGTTATAGCAATAATTATCTGTTATACTCATCAATCTATTCATTATCTTTATATTTATAGTGGCCACTTTATGTAGGTAGGAATCATAATTTATCTAGTCACAGTACATAACAAACTCAATATCACAAGTTACCTCAACTGTTGTTAATAAACTAAGGTGAACGTTATTTATCGTTTATCTTATTTATTTCCCTAGTCATACCTTTCTATCTAGTCACTGGTTATTTATTAGTACAAGCCCTATGCTTTAAAATACAGTCCACAAAAATATCATTGTCATAAGGTAGAGGTTCCCAGAGTAGCTGAATTATCAATTCATTTGCTGGGACCTCCACGTGCAATTACCTTCATTAACCTATTTCCTTATCATACAATTGGGTTTATGAACACTATATGGAGTGGATAAGTAAAAAATTAACATACTCTGCGTTGGTGGTTATGGCACATATCATCCTCGCGTTCGAGAAAATTTGAAATCAAAAATTGAATCAAAACTGTGTAAGTTCAAAACTGTTGATCGTGTTAATGTTTGTCAGTTTAGACAAAAAATTTCAACACAATCGAGAACGAAATATACGTTAGCGCATGCGTTGAACGTACCGTTGATTCAATCATGATGAAATTCATCTGGCACCTCAAGGGGCCTATCCGCATAATCCCTGCAAATTTGAACAAAATCGGGTGACAACTCTGGAAGATATATGGCCGTAACAAGACAGACAGACACGGATCCAAATTTGTTCAGGAAGCTCTGAAACGTAAAATGCAAGTGGAAATTTCAATTCTGGAGGACAAAAATGGTTTCGATTCTCAAGGTGAAAACAAATCTTCCGCTACCTTCGGATAATCGAAAGCAAAAATGCGTGTGAACTCTTGTGCAAAAAAAAAAAAAAAAAAAACAACACCAACATGAGCGCTTGAAGGACCACGCACTAAATACACTGAAAACAGGACCCTGCCAAATCGGGGTCACGATGTGAAATGGAAATATTAGTAGTTTCAAACCCGAATCTATTTTTTTAAACAAGAAATTAAGTAAATTTAGAAAAAAAATTAAACAAAATGGTCGCAATACAGGGCATACCTAATCATGGTTGGCAACTGCAAAAATTATGTTTGGTAAACATTTCGACTTTTTTCGTTTCAGCGAATTTTTGAAAAAAATGAACAATTTGCAATGGCTTCAAAATTTCAGTTACACGAATTTTTGCAAATTGTCTACATGGAAATCTGTTTTAGACCATTCTAAAACGATTACAGATTAACACGAATTTTTGCAAATTGTCTACATGGAAATCTGTTCTAGACCATTCTAAAACGATTACAGAAATTTAACACTTTTCCGTATGTATATATTCATAATATGTGTCACTCCAGACGATATCTGACCCTGAATCTACCTAAAAAATCCAGAAAATTTTCAAAATGTCAATGATAACCAAAGAAAGACTGAGTTGGTTGGCCAGAATTTTTGGAGTACTCCAAGGGGTCAAATTTTGTAGAATAAGGTCAAAAAACGTGTTTTTGACGTTTTTGGTGTGAATTGGCATCTTAAACATAGAGACATAAAGGGTAGGTATATTCGGAATCAGCGTGAAATTTCCTTTAAATAAATCACCCAAAAAATCGGTCAAAATGATTCTTTGAAAATTCGCTCATCAACCTATGCTGCATGAATGGAACTTTTTGATAGATATGGAGTTTGGAACTAATCATTCAGAAGAGTCCAGATTTTGATGCATTTAGTGCGTGGTCCTTAGGGAGCTCTTCTAAATGAACGATGAAAAACTTAGATTCTGCCTCGAATGAGTCCGGATCAATTTTTATCATAATAGAAAACAAAAACAACACCGGCCAAACAGCAGCAGCGGCAACAACAACATCAGAAGCAACGCAAAATGGTCTGGTTTACATTCTATGGCTCTTGGGTCTTGGGAGCTGGACTAACCATGCGGGAAGATTCAGACTCAGACGGAACAGCGTATCAACTGCCCAGATCAATTGTTGTTCTTTGCAATTTTCTTTGTTTCAGATACCTACCATATTATGTATGATTTGCAATCATTATTTTGTGATCATCATGCACATTTTCTTGAAAAACCATGATATTTGATTACCAACGTATCAACTGCCCAGATCAATTTTTGTTCTTCGCAATTTTCTTTGTTTCAGATACCTACCATATTATGTAATGATTTGCAATCATTATTTTGTGATCATCGTGCACATTTTCTTGAAAAACCATGATATTTGATTACTCAACAAAGACCCCTAAACATGAAACCGTCACACTTCGCGACTTTGGATAGGTAGACACTTTTGATTAAATATCCGTATGAAATAAAATAACAGGAGCTTCCCAGCCAAAACATTTTCAAACTCGAAATCTGTTGATTTTTCGAAAGGATCACCGATTGAATAACATTTCGTTCAAACAACGAGCTGTTGAAGA
Organism: Lygus lineolaris; assembly: GCA_030264115.1. Taxonomy (NCBI): domain Eukaryota; kingdom Metazoa; phylum Arthropoda; class Insecta; order Hemiptera; family Miridae; genus Lygus; species Lygus lineolaris. The sequence continues at coordinate 7,226,401 of JAEMON010000003.1, read as the reverse complement.
GACAATCTTGGTTCCAATTTGTTTTCCAGAGATTTATATAAACAAGCGACGACAGGGTTCCAAGTAAATGAATTCGCGCAACAAAAAATCGAGGGGGAAAAACTCCGTGCTTTTACATTGGAGGTGGGTGTTGAACGTACTGTATCAAGTTGGTATTTACCCAAAAGCTCACGTTTAACATCAGACTTGTGGTCAACGTGTAACATGGTGTCGCAAACCAAACAGCGTCTCCCGCTTTGGTCTTTTCCAAGCATAAAAACTGTTTTTTTTTTTTTTTTTTTTGAACATGCAAAAAGCGAATGGTTGTGTATTCAAGACAAATATAAAAAAAACCTCGCGAACAAAAAAAAAACCTCCCGTTTAGCCCCCTTGACTGTGGATATGTATTTTTTTCCTTTCCGTGTTTGGCAAAGTCCAAGGCCCGGAGAAGTAGAGGCGTTTAGACCGCAGATGACAGTTTCTGTTGGCTTGAGCGGGAAACGGGGAGGATCCCCCCGGTTCACAATATTTGTTCCAATTACTCACGTGTTTGTTCCCTCTACGCCCTCTTTTCTCTTACGAAAACGAACACACTTAATAAAAAAAAAAAAAGTAGTAAAAAAGAAGGAGGAAAACGTCCATTGAATTGTTTACGTAACTGGAGAGTTGCAAAAACCATCTAGGCTGGGACCATGTGGCTGGAAAACTCGGTTTGTAGAGTTTCCATTCCCTTGCCCAAAGTCAAACATTTCTTCGGCATTATGTCAATTCGTTTTTTGATGCTCGGTTTTGAAGCCAGTCTTCAGACAGAGAACGGTGGCTATCAAAATGTTGGTTTGTCGGGGGAAAACACGGAAAATCCGACCATATTAAGATTAAAATTCGTAATACCTTTAGATCCCTAGATTCTGACCTCGCTGGACAAGCCACCCACATATATTATTCTGTATAATTTACTTACAAGCCAGAATTGGGTAATAATTAGTGGTATGGGGGCCAGTGATGTTTGTTGTGGGGCTCACGGATACATTTTTTCAAACGTTCCTATGTTTAATCGTTTACAAAGAAATTTTACGTACCTAATTAAGGTGATTGCACCAAACTCCGACCAGTCACCAAATCCTCCACCTCGAGATTTTGCGGTTTTTATTGCACCAGCCCACCAGCTGAACACCGTCTCCACCCACTGGTTGATAAAAGGCCTTGTCACACCGAGAGCGAGTAAGCAGGGAACCGTTACATTATTGGGTGTCGTTACGCATTCAAGCGTCATCACGCTTCACGAAAAATTTCAAAATGATCCATGTTGATAATAATGATTGGTTGGTAAGATTTTGCTTCCGAGTCTATCGAATGTAGCGGAAGTTTGTTTTCACTTTAGGAATTGAAAAAATTATTGCCCTGTGTTTTTATGTGTGTTTTTTTAATATTAATTAATTATTTTAAAAAATAATAATAAAAATAAAATATTAAAATTAATTTTAACATTTTCCCAAGCCGCAGTCAGGCAATTTTGCTCAAATCCCTTCGCCGGTTTTTAATTATCATTCAGTTAAAATTAAAAAAACCAATTTGATCAATATACCTACCCGCCACCCCAGCTTGGAGTGAGAATAGATATAGTGTGGGAACTGGGTTCTGCCCAGGGAGAGGACACCA
>JAEMON010000003.1:7059514-7089932 GCA_030264115.1 Lygus lineolaris | reverse complement strand
TACCTACATAAAGACTTAAAACTCAGCTACCTATTCAGAATAGGATGTTGTAAAAAAGATTAAATCTGTATTTAAGTCGTACCCGCTTTTTATATAGTAAATTTTCGAAGAAATAAAACACGAGTGATGATACGTCAACGTTAAAGACCTACACCTACCAGATGCCGGAACTCCCAGCTCTCTATGTCCAGCTGTTGGCCACATTAATATTATCAGGAATAAAACTACAGCATACAGTAATCCAAGAACGTCAGCGCAACGGGTTTTGGAATGATGAGCTTTAGAATAAAAATAAATCAGGGGGAATTCGGGAAGTAGGTACGTCTGGAGCCTTTCGCACACCATGCGAACCCGTTCATCATTTGAATTAGGTACGTACTCTCCACCACGCCCCATACAACATAATGCTCAGTATAGGTTCATGAAACCATTGACGATCTGGGGTTGGGATGTTTCCATTAGTATCGGGTCTGTCTGAATAATAAAATATTCCACATTCATTTTCTTCTAAGATAGGTACAGGTATTTATGTTAGCCAAGCTAGGTAATTTTGGAGTCAATATTGAACAACATTATTTATGCAGCTGAAATTATGGGATCTTTGAGCCAGGCATGTCGATGTTCGATTTATTTGTCAAATTGACTTTAAAAAAATCTTCATCTTCATTTTGTGTCGAATTTCCCAAACCCTTAGTAGGTAAGTAATGGTTCGTTTCAGGTAAATGGCCGATCCCGAATAAATCAGAGAAAATCATTTCCATGTACTTACAGGTACTCTTTATTAACAAACAAGTTTCTTGAATGGCTGCAAACATTAAAATAATGATCATAGAATACACAAAAACGTTTTTTAATACAGAAACATTCTTGGAAATTAAATTTTATCCCTTCGTGCGGCATCGGTCAACTTCAATAAAAAGAAAAGATTATTGACTCCACGGTGTCGAAAACGAGTGATTATCGCCAAGAGGGTAAGTCTATATACGTGCATCAGGGGCACAAGAAACACTAATATTATGGACGTGTATCTTGACTGAGCCGCCATTTTGGTTTTCCCCAGTAACAATTATTGTAACACTATCGAGCAGGAAACCCGCGGATTAACGGAAATATCAGCAGTTGCACTTGCTATCAGTTGCCTTACTATTTATTAATGCAGTTCTTTGGCCGAGGTGGCAGCAGTATAAGTATCATATATACGCACTTAGATAACAACTGAAAACACCAACAAAAACCGGGTGGGGGATTCTGCTGATCGACAGGCCGGAAGTCGGAAGTGAGAAACGACGAGCGCAATGGCCCGTGTTCTTCGAACTGCGTGCGATCGGATTGGCCGATATCTTTCGTGACTCCGATTTGGGCTCAATTATCAGGAAAAGTTCTCCCTGACGCTTTTGTTCAGGAAATCCGATTCGTCTTCGTTGAGGGTCCTCGTGTTGGTGCCCGATGTTTTTTTCTTGTCCTTGTCCAATTATGTGTTGTTTGTCAGGCTTATGAGATGCCGGTTGACCAGTATTCTGGCGTCATTTCGTTATGCCACAAAGATAATACCTATCGGTATCGATGTACACAACAAACAACCCCAACAATCCCAACCCCCACAACCCTACATTATTTATATAAAAAGTACTCCTGGAAACCCTGGTTGGTTCTACGGGACAGTAGAATTTCTCCTAATTTCCTGTGACGGGCCCATCGGATCTCTTATCTATGCAACGTACTGATTCATCAGCTAGGTTCCTTATGGTACTCTTAAATGCTTCATCCCAACTTAATTTCGGCATAGCTACCTCTTTTAACATTTTCAAATAAGCTCACCTGAAGGTAAAGGGGTAATTATCATGCTTCGACACGAATCCAGTGTCTGCATACCTACCTGAGCGAAAATGTGCGAAAAATCAATTTAACGTCACGACCAAAAAATTACGGGGTTGCGCTTCAACGGGTCTGAACGGTCGTATATTCGCTTAACCCTCTCTACACAAACACACACACGTATAAAAAAAGGTTTGCCCGATGTCAAAACAACGGGTTTTTATATGCTCTACTCACGAAATCTCTCTAAAACACCGGAGTTTTAAAAGCACCTCGTGTTACGGGCTAAATGCCGGAGATGTATTATGAATCAGAGCATACGGTTCGGACTCCGTGTTTGAGTTTGAATTATACATCATATCATTCCCGCAAGGTGCAAATACTCGTCGGCCGAGGGAAGGGGGTGACCCGGCCAGTTAATATTCCTCCAAACCGCGATTTTTCCGTTTTAAACCTCATTCCGCTCGTGTTTTGACGTGGTTTTCGGGGACAGAAAGTATCACCGGATTTTAATGGAGGTATTGTGTCGCCAACGGAAAGATTAACCTGCTACAGAACATCTCGCTTTGCCCTGATGCGAGACCCGGGAGTGGGAGAAAAGTCCACTGTATTTTTAAACGAAGGTAAATTCATTACATGGCTTTAGTAGAGAGCTTTTTACATGGTGTAAAATGCGAGGGTGAAAGGGGTGCGATGTTGCCATGGCGACCTTCCCGACGCTACTACCCTTGTGCCCGTAGTACTACTACCCTTCCCCATTCATGATTCTCCTTCCTCCCCAGGCTTTTTTTGCCTCGACGAAATTCAACGCTCCCGACTCTGTTGCCATTCACTAATTTTCAACCGTTCAACCTGATCATCTACATAGCCGTTAACCCGTGTGTTGCACAGGATACCTATAGTAGGTATTTTTTCCCTTACGCATGCTGGATTCTCCGAGCACCGGATGTTCATCGAATCTCGAGCAACTCGCCTTGGTAATCACCAAGTATCGAGCCCTTATAGGAATGACGGATTTATTTGGCTAGCAGATGGTGATTTGGGTTTCCTGGGGCTCGTGACTTGTAAATCACGTTTCATAAACGAATTTCACTAACGTGACAGAAATAATGGTGAAAAAATACTCCTTGTATTATTAGTCATTTTAAAGGGTTGCTATTTCACAATCTTTCCTTGTGAATGTTAATGGTCGAAATCCCAATAGTTAATACTTTTCCCCTATTTTTTGCATATTTTGTGTGATAATATTCTCTTTCATTTTGATCGTTTCCAAACCTCAAATTTTTCATGATAGTGACATATCAATATAGGTAATTCACGAGGAAAAATTATAAATAATTTCCTTTTTGACTTTTCTGACGACGATAAACGAGGAAACGCAGAAAAGCCACGCAGGGCTCGTAAAATATTAGTCAGTTCCGTGACATAAACTTAAAAATCATAGATAGGTTGGGGGTTATTGACTGTCCAGTCTAGTCAAAAGCGAGTTTCCGACTAATGGTATTCCAATGAATGCTAAACCATCTCGATAAAAAACTGAAGATATTGATTGAGATGGTTTTGCACTCGTTGTTATTTCTATTGACCTATCATTATTAAGTAAAACGGACTTGAAAAGGCAAATATTGATCGGGATGGTTTTTTTTATTAATTTGTGGTTTTCGCGATCGACCGATCATTCGTGAGAAACAAACCTTGAAAGACCTAGATAGGTCGGGGATAGACAGGCAGTAGAGATAATAGATCAGGATGGTATTGCATTCGCTTTTCTATCGATCAATGAATCGTTAATCGAAAATATGAGTTTGGGCAGAAAACGATCCCTAACAAAGGACCATTATAGGTATAGATTATAATAAGAAGATCGACATGAAAAAATGTTACTTTAAAATGTGAACCAGAAGCGCGATCGTAAGCTACATGATTTGTAATTTCTCATCAGCTGACTGGTAAAATTGTACTTGTATATAATGGGTGTTAGAAGTCCTTATTGTGAACGATGAGACACAAGAACTCGATAGTAAAATACTAAGACTTGTGTAGGTTTGTAAAGTTTACTAATACCTACCTACCTATCACTCACCAGCATATCAAGCTGACCTTTTCGGAGTGGTTTTGGGGAACAGTTCGACTCTGTACGTATTAACATCTAAAAACGGCGTTTTCCACCTATCATGATTTTCCATTTACAAAAAATGAACCTTGAGATCTGATGAAGTATGGAGACCAAGCCTCGAAATCGGAATTCTCTTACTCCGGATACGCATTCGCCAACGTGAAGAATCTATCGATGAGAAGAAGATGTGCAAAAGCCTGCAAAAGAGAAGTTCAAATAGTTTTAGACTGATTTAATACTTTTCTTCATTAACCTTCGAGTGGGCTGAGGAAAACAAAAAGTTCAGAACGGTTTGTAACGATTACTGTACGTAATGTGTACGTGTGTCTATTGGGAATTTTGACTTCCAAGGCCGTGAACAAATCCATGATCAATGTGTTATTATTTTGAATAAGTAGATTACGGGTTTCAAAAAATGTGATAATTATAGGCGTAGGATTCATATAGGTGATAAATATAGGCTTAGGATTCATATTATAATCAATATAAACTCGAAGGAACAGCCGAGTAGGTAATAGCCCCGAATGTGCTCATGGGCTGATCTCGCCACTTGTCAAATAGTCTACAGTTTGTACTGCGGCCGGCCATACACATTGAGGCTTCCTGCTTCTCCGGTCATTGAGTGAAATTGTCGATAATCACCCAAAGTACGATATTTTACAGTTTTTACAACCCACCGATATGATTTTACTCATAGTAATGAATTATCCATGAAATGGGCTAATACGATTTCTTAGACTTGGTGTGTTCTCGGTACGTTCATGTTGCCATTTGAGGTAAGATCTATGCCTATAGATTCCAACGTTGATTCCTTGATGTGAGAAGGGTTGCTGTTATGTTTTGAGAACTCGTCCTGACAGCCGCTGTACTCCCGTGCTTGTCAGGGAAACAAAGAATCGGCTGCTCTCTGAACCGAAACGCTTTTCGACGGAACCCAGTTTTTTCTCCTATACCAATCACCGCTGGAAATAAGGCCGACCTCCATCTTCGATCTCTCTCTATGGCACTTTGGACGGGTTATTTCCGTGATTATTTTGTGTTACAGATATACCTCACCACATGGAAATTACGTTGGACTTGGTTCATTATTATTTGAAAGACTTTCGTTGATTCTACTGAACCCTTGTACTCACTGAGATTTGTCATTATGAATTATTCGTTATGAGTTGATTTACCACTATGTTGCATAGTGTTGCTATTGTTACCCTCTCGATCCTGTCAGTAAATGTTGATTGATACAGAGTGTCCTTAAATGAATAGATATGAATTTAAATTTTCTTATTCCATGGGTATTGAAAAAAAACTCATGAACATGTACCTACCTATTTCCTATTCTTTGATTTTGCATCAAACTACGCTGTTCGTATTCTGAACAGCGACACATTGGTGCAAATTCGTTCTTTCAAATAATGACACCTCCAACTAAGGTGCAGTTCTTCAAAACACGTAGGTACCTACAAATGCAAGAGCAAAAAAAAAAAATTCTCAGGGATCGAAAAAGACGGCAGGCTCTTTGCATATCAAGTTAAGAAAAAAATTTTTTTTTTCTATGATGTCTATTGTATGGGGAGATTATATTCATTTGTCAACATGAAGCAATTACCACTCTCATCAGACCAGAAATTTATTATGAAAGTGGGGCTGTTTTCCAAAACGGTACAAAAATTTGTTTTATACTGTGTTGCGATACTGTTCCCATTCCAGATCAAGAAATATTCCATTAATGCAATGATTTAATTCAAACCATTGAATTCAACTTTAATAAATTGGCAATTTGATTTTCGTGACATTAATTTCAATTTAATTCGTAGGTAGAGTTGGGCTGGTGATATGCTCATAAATTAAGACTTTTGAGTATTATTATACTTTTCAATCAAGTCAAGTATACTTTCACACACACACCTTTGATTTGTGATCCAGGCCTACAACCGCAGAATTATACTCAGGATCGCCTGTCACATAAAAAACCTATAAAACTGAGACTAAAACCGAGGAAGGGGGGGCTTTTTGTGAATGATAATATTATTATCTTCCATTTTGATCGTTTCCAAACCACAGGTTTTTCATATTAAAAAAAAACACCCCTTATAAAGGTGGGGGCGCTCCAAAGCTACTGTACTGTCGGATGTTACGAATAAAGAAAGGCCACGACCCCACACCCTCAGTCACTTGACTTTCGGATGTTTTAATTTTTTTTTTCACTCGGAATGAAGTTGTGATGTTGATTTTTCGGTTCAACGTCGAATTTTTAAGAAATTCCTCGGACAAATATAGACAAATCAGGAAATCAACATTGTTTGGGACAGTTGGGATAAAAAAATATCTCATCCGATCCTGAAACGGAGGATGTTCAATGACAATCCAAATAACACTGTTTGTGCAGGTCGGGCCTTCAGTCACAATTTATGAACGAAAAAGTAGTTTGCCGCGTGAATGCTTTTAGCTTTGATAGAGTGGGAGGAAATTGTGGCTTCTTCCTGAACAAGAAGAATTTACTACGTTCCGAGAGGGAACGATTCTGGGCTAAGTGGATACGCTATGGAGATGGGAGACTGATGTTAATGGCTTCAATTTATGAGAATGACTTTCGAAAGCAGTTCAAAACGTCTAAAAAGCATACAAGCCTCTCCATTTCCCTGTTTCTATTCATAGGGTCATTTCACAGGTTCGCCCAGAAATACTCGGGGACAAGGTGTACGCCGCTATAAACGAGATCCACATAAAACTCAACCTGACACTAATTGGGGGCCAATTTAAAGTATATTTACGGTTTCATCTGGGACACAAAAATGTTTCTTTATTGGAACCTCATTTATTTTAATCATTATTGATCTAATAATGTTAGGAATGTTACCATTTAGTTCAGAAGAATTTGAATTTTTTATTAAAATGGCTGCCAACGTGGCTTTGTAATTAGGTATTTCTATGAGATACCCACTCGTAATTACCAACGGGATTTGTCACGATTCCAAGTCCGCATTCTCTCTTGATGAACTGTTCACAAACCTGAGAAATATTGTGAAAATCCACTTTTCTGGCCGATTTTTCACCTATTGAAATATGTGTGGAAAATGTCGTTACATCATGAAGATCCGGTATCTCCAGTTTAATTTCATACTGAAGCAAAGGAAGTTTGTAATGGCCGTTTCACTGAGACGATGAAGTGGAACAAGAGAAAGTAATAATAACAATGATAGATTCGGAAGTAAAATACTAACTTGTAAACACAGAAGCAAAGTGAGCGGAATGAGGCGTAAAAGCGAACCATGAAGATTGATAGGTACTCCTTATCTTGGGACATCCTGCACCATTCATTGAACTAGTAGTCGCCAGTGTAATTCTAGTGTCTTTACCCTGTATGTTTGTACATTCAAGATTAGATCATTACTTGTATTTAATTAATAGTATGATTCAAGAGTATCACAATGTATTTCAATGAAAAGATTTCGACTTACTTCCTTCCTATCAACAAGAAGTTCCCTTCATGCATCATGAGTTGATGAGCGAATTTTGAAAGAAGATTTTATCGATTTGGTGGGTGATTCTTAGGTATTGGAAATTTCACGCTGATTCCGAATATATACCACAAAGTTCCTATGTTAAGATGGTAATTTACACCAAAACCTTAAAAAACAAGTTATTAGCGATATTTGACTCTGAATTTCCAAGATTTGACCCCTTGGAGTACTCTGGAAATTCTGGCCAACGAAATCATCCTTTCTTTTGATATCATTGACATTTAAAAATTGTATAAACAAAATCTTCTGGAGTGACACACACGCGCGCACGTACATACGAAGCGGATTTCCGTGAAGACAATTTTCAAAAATTTGCGTTGATAAAATTTTGAAGTCATTGCAATAGCTTCATTTTTTTCGAAAATTCGCTAAAAAGTGCAGAAATTGTTTGTAGATTCAAGCTACGAATGGGCTCCCCGTTGGTATCTGCGGGGCGGAAGTGACGTTCAACATAATTTGCTATTTTTACTACCGTAGCTCTAGGAACTTTGAAATGCATACCTTTCAGTCAACACTATGAAGTGGAATGACTCGAACTTTGTCAGTAAACTAGAGAAGTATCACCGGATATGAGTAGTGGCGATAGATCACTCAATCTGTCAGAAGTGATCATTGAATTATAGGTACTTTCCTACCTACCGTATGAAATCGACTTCAACAACTTTATGAGTACTTTTCCGTTTTATTCTCAGGTGATATTGGAAAGCTAATACTAATACGGCCTAGAGTATAACCAGTAGGTACCTGCCCGCAGCTTTAACAGAGCGTACTTTCGGGTGACTCCATATTCGTATCCCCCTTCGGGCCCGACAAATCCAATTCATTCTTCAAATTGCATTGAAAAGTAATAAATCTCACCCTATCCAACGATGAAGATCTACATCTCCCCACCCTTGAGCGACCGAATAGTTTGGAAACCAAGAAATTTATTGTTATTAAAAACGTTACAATTATTCACAACAGTTCATCATTTGCCATAGATAACACTCCTTACCGTACGCTCAGACCTGGTATACAGATTACTCTTAATTCGTTAAATAATAGCATAAATAACCAAATAATACCCCCCACCTAACTACCAATAAAAGTCAACATTCGTTCCTTGTCTGTTAAAAACGTTGAAATTATTTATTGAGAATGTTGCAAATTATCACACAAGTGTTTATCATTCTCTTATAGATGACGTTTCTACACCTACGTACGTATCGATCTTCTTCTGTAGAAGCAAAATTACAAGCAATTTCCTGTTCTTCACAATCAATGTTTTTTTCGTGCCACCTTTATTTCGGGTACCTAGTATCCGAAATAGGTAGGCGCATTCTTACCTTCCTTCAATAGTCATGGTAATTCCGGAGTTGCATAATGACATTTAATGAAAACGGAAATGATGAGTGGTATCTTAGAATCCTCTGATGTTGGAGTGGGGGTCGGCAACTCGGTCTCGAGTGGCCACTTTCGTAATCCAAAACGATTATGCCCCTCATGAAGAGCTTGCGGATGGCCGAATTCACCGTTACTGTTAGTAGTCTAGACTACTACTCATGATACCTATTGACTCGTATCCCATTATTAACACAAAAATTTATTCTTTTTTTGCAGGACGGGCACGACATTGTACCCTCAATTATTTCGCTCTGAATTTGTCAATCAGGTACGTTCAACTTTAGCATTATTCTCTTTTATCAACACCTTAAGTAGCCAGTACCAAGCTTCTACCACAATATCACATTTTTTCTTCCAAAATTGATTCCCATCATGGGCGATTGCGACTATCAATCCGGCGTCTGAAAAAGTGAGAGTTTCCGAATTCTTTAGCAATGTTTAGTGGCGTTCGATAACTTCTTGGTGGGCATAAATATTATGGAATTTCTCATTGAAATGCATTGTGAGAGGGTTTCCGATGGTCGACAGACGTGCTATATGCGGGTAGGAATTACTCATTGCCAGCAGTATAAATTTGCCCAAATCAGGCCAAGGTATAAAGTAGGTATGTTTTACTAAAATGTGATGCGTAGTACATACGTAGTATGCGAGGATTGTAAAATCTTCGAAATGCCTGTGCTCCTATTCAATCTCCATTTATAATAGGATCGGTCTTCGTTTAATAAGTGGGTACTAAATTACTAACAATCCAAGTGCGTCCATTTATTCAATATTATCGAGTTGCTGTTTCATGAAAATCATAACTCGACTATGAGAACGACATTTTATCGTGTGGTTTGCGGTCGAGATCAACACGAGTTAACCGCATCTTCCGGGTTCCGAGAGCACTTAGGCTAATCTCTCAAGTCAAAGCCTGCTCAAGTGTTGTGTTGTCGAGGGAGGCCAATTTCCGACCAAGTGTTCAACGAAATTAGGAACTTCAGGCCCGTTCGGCGCTAAACTCACAAGCTGTAGAGGTGGCGATTTGTCTTCTGACAAATTTGCAACGGAATAGCTAGGAATCTATAATACATAATAGTGATTCATGGCAAGGTGTCAACCAGTAGGGCCTGTAATGTCCGTCGTATATACTTACCAATATTACTAAAAATCCATTCAGGAAATAATATACCGTTGTCTAATAATTTGCGTTTTTTCTGTTTGACTCAGTTTTTGGTGTTTTATTGCACTACCTACCCAGAGTTCCTAAAATTTGCGATAGTAGAACGTGATGCTATAAGATCTGATTTTTCGAGTTCATTGGTATCATTAGACCCTTCAAGTTCAAATGGACGACTTTGGTGTCTCCGCTGCCTCAAGAAATGTCAGTTTTTTCCTATGTTGACAGTTTTAGTTATTGAGTGTTTGGATCGGAGCTATCTATATTTAAATTTACTTTCCTCGTTGAAATTCAGATGATTTCATTCATAGCTATTTACTCGAGGGAATGGCTGATTACTGATTACCATTCTAGCGTCTTTGGTCGCATTCTTTTGCATTTATCAGACTCATGGACAGATGAGAGAAAATAATCAGGCGCCTGTAAAACGATGCAAAAAGGGCGAGACGCGAGACCCCGGTGAAAGTGCGAAAGTTCCCAGAAAGTCAAGAATAATGTGTAGGTCATCCCCCCGTACCTACCTAATGACCTCTTTTTAGCGAGCATAGCCATAGACGTTACTAGCTTCTTCTGTCAGTACTTCCTCAATCAGTGTCTTACGAATTATTCACAATGTATAACTGTTTTATTGGTCGGATACTGTAAAATTCAAAGAAATTCGATAAATAAGGAAAAATAAAAAATTAAGATTTTAATCCCCCTGATAGTTTGTGCGAAATGTATGAAGATTGATTGCCTCAAATCCTGCAGTCATGATCGAAATTTAAATCGAACGAATGATTTTTCAAACGTGTTTAGCGATGTTTGACCTGCAAAATGTTACCTGGTGATTTGAAGAGCTGTCCCTTTTAGATAATTCAGCTTTGAGTTTGGAATGTATACCTAACTACATTATCATGTTGTTACCTGAAATCTTACCGTCATTTTGCAAAAAACTTCGATTTTCACGGAATTGGACCGTTAGGTCGCAAGAAATTGACGTTTGGACGATTTGACGTTTGGCATGCGTAGCGGTTACAAATTAATGCGTGCTACTAAATTCACAAAGGGCCATCTAGGGCCTAAAGGCGTAACTCATTACATTTGTTCCAAAATCGGAAGAAAATTGATGTGGAAGTTCTCCATGCTGCAACGAATCGAAGACAGACACGAAATCAAAAACGTTGAGGAAAGTCTAAAACCTTTACCAATAAAAAGGGAATACAATTTTTTATCTACCAGCTAGTATGCGTATTGCGTATGCATGTATGAGAATAATTATGTCTGAACTTCTTTGAACTTTCTACAAATTCTTAAGGAAGCATAAGTGCTATTTAAATTTTGAATATTCTAACAACTCAATTACGGCATCGCCTCTCTTCTGTTGTGGAACATTGTTAATTATGTTAATTATTATTATTATTGTTAAATATTGTCACAACAATGTCGTTTTATGGAAGAATTTGGTGAATAATAATAATCTTGTCTTGCTCTGACTGTAGACGTCTTAATCATCGTAATATCCTTTACACTGTTCAGAGGTAGTCTGATGGAAGAAGAGGGGGGAGGGGGGGGGGCTCAGACAACACGCTTGTTTCGGGACATCTCAAAGCGTTTAGAACCGTTCATAATTTATCGGGAGTAATTTACTGCAGCCCGCTAACTCAAGCAACGCATCAAAAGTTCATTCGATTTAATCAAGTCTGTTTATTATTAGAAGGCTTAACGACCCAAGTTTGCCAAGTCTAGCTCTGGAGGAGTCCGTTTTTAATGAGGGGGGTCCCTTTGGTGCGAGATGGGTAGAGACGCCGCCCAATAAGTTTAGCAATATTTGTCCATCCAGCTTTTGATCACCGTCAAAATGCTTCGGAGATCCGAGTTTATTTACAACGACGTCTTTCATATTTTCTATTTTCGTTCACTTCCCAGGAGTCTCATAATTCCATTATCTAATTGGTCATCAAATTCGTTATTTAAAGACAAAGACGGGTCTTTGAGTTGGCGATAGCACCCAGTTTAATTGGTCTTGATCTACGAGGCTTCATAGTGCATTTCCGTTATTCGAGTTGGATTTATTCATGTTTCCTTTGTTGAAATTTATTGTACTACCCAAACTACGATTTCAAACTTCAAAATGTACCTATTTGTTGCTTCTTTTCCTCCAATCTTGCTCTAACCTGATAGGTATTAGTTTACAATAAGTAGGTATGGATATTTAGTAGGTATGCTGCAAAAGTAGGTACGTTATATAGTTTACTGGCAGGTTAACCCGCATGTTGGACAGGGTAGTTTCGGCCTGTTGGAATAGTTATGCAAGCCAACAGCAGACATTGAGCACCATTCTCCCCATCCTATATCCCAAATCCAGGATACTACCTCTTTACTTCACACTCAAAACTCCTCTTTAACTCTATGTTGATCAATTTTTGGGTCTCACATTAGTTTTCATATTAAATATCTACCTGTAATGTATAACTACTTGGATAAGCTTTTACCTAATTGGCCTAATCAAAATTTCCCCTCTTAACTCTTTGTTTTTGGTTATGACCTATTCCTTCCACGATTTGTTTCTTCACTATTTTCTATATCGACTGCATGGTTTCCTTCATTTTTGTATCACCGTACTTAGTATTGCCAGAATAATTGATTCAAGTCACCTTCGAGAATCACTCACACCTCAATTCAATCAACGAGAAAACACCTCCTTAGTGGAATCCATTCTCAACACTTTCATTAGCCCACCTCCTCTTCTCCTGCATTAGCCTCCTCATCTTTGTCTTTCTTGGAACTTTTTTATTGTTGATGTTTTCCTGTTTTCCCTCTTAGTTCCGATATGTTGGATGTTTCTCAATCAAACGCCCGTTGTGAAGACAATGTGGAGTCTGACGACCAAACAGGGAAGATTCCTGATGAGCGTAGAATTTCCTCCAGACTATTGATCAGAAACAGTATTTGTTTAATTACGTGACCGTCTGTTGAATAGGGCCAGAGAGGGGTTGTACCACCACGGTAGTGAAGAAAGGGGAGGGGGTCTCCCCCTCGTCTTCCTGCTCCAGTCACTACTCTTATTGAGGAAGGGAATGAAAGGGGAGGGGGGACCCCGTAATTGGGCTATAAAACCTACTCGTAGGGCTCCAGCCCCCCTCCCCCCCTCCCTTCATCTCCTCATACTCGTATTGATCCCACTTCCCTTCCCATTGCATTGCAGTGAAACTCGTTTAATATTTCACAGGCGAGGTAGCCAAAGGCTATTACCTATCTCTGTACACTTTTAGATGAGTGGCTCCTACCCCATTTGTCTGTAAATAATTGATGGCGGGGTTCGGACGTCGAGGGGGGCGGATTATGACTTGGTTTTTCGCTGTTGGAGATTATCTCTCGACGTCTAGACCTGTTTACCAAGAATCGTTTTTAAAGTGCCGAATACTAAAATCTTGAAACTCTGACGATCAACATAACTCTATTGTATGGATGAAGTTAAGTTTCAGCTATGCATCAGTAGGCATGAGAAAAAAACACGGAAAACACAATGGAGAACTTGCTTGGGCTTTACTTTTTCATTTTAGACATCAAAATCTGATACAGCGCCCCTGAACATCCAGTTGTCAATGTTGAACTTACATAAACATATTCTTATATTGCAGGGCGCGAGAGCTCCCTCGTCTCCCAGGCATCCGTCAGCCTGCATCCGTCATAAGGGTTAAAACTACAAGACCCTTTTTCGGTCGATTTCGCTAGTTGGATTTTTGAAAAAATTTTCACTGTTTTGGAAACCGTCACTGGGAATTTCGAAAATCCCGAAATAAAAAATAACCATGCAAGTTCCCATGTTTGCCATTTCCCCATGTTCCCATTCAATTTTTACTGGAAAAATGAAGTATGAGGGGAAAAAATGAGGCTGACTTGATGTCCAACTTTATTTAGATCATGCACAAAGTGCCTATACTTTTAATTCACTCTCTTGTTTTGCTATACTTGACCATTTCATTTTGCTGGTGTTATACTCGTACAATATATTATCTATGTTCAAACCGAGATCTACTCCAGAGCAAAATGAGAAAACATAGGAACTGTAAATTTATATAAACTCGTAATAACACATTATTTCATGATGGCATTGTCCAGTGCCAGCCTAGGGCCCTGGCTCCTGGCTGTTGGTGTCTCCTGGCCAAACCTCATAAGAGACACACTTTTGTTTTGGCACTGGAGAGACTTCGCTACACTTTAATGGGTTTATTGACTCTAATGCGGTTAATTGCGATTGCATGTAAGTTAATCATATTACCTAATATACATAGGTAATCTTGTTATTGTTATGTGATTTAAATAAGAATGAAAAGCTCATGAATTAGAATAAATGGAGGGGTCATCTCTCCAAAACTTATATGGAATAATTTTCAATGAGAATTCTAGCGATGTTTCCCTAATGTGTCTACTGTAAAGGTAAATTAATCTGTTCATCTTAATTAAACTGTACAGGTTCATTAATATACCTTTTCATGGTATTCTTGTAATCAGCGAGAAATTTGCATCCCGGATATAGGTACACATCAGTACTGAGAATTTTATTGATGTTTTCGCATTTTCAGTTTCTAGGAAACCCCTTTTGCGTGCTTGGTGTGATCACGTTCTTGCTATCGCAACAGGCTAATACAACTTTCTACTTTGGTTGCGTATCTATCCAGGAAAATCAAGCTTTTCTCCTGCGTACTCAATACTGACGCTCATTAACACTAATTACACATTGATCCTCTCTCATTATACCGTATACACGTAGGCGATCAATAATAATTATTCAGATGGACACCGGAATGGAAAACTTCGAACAGGAAGAGAGGCCGGGCCGAGGAGAAGGGGACCTAACAAGTAAAACCAATCAACATTATGGAGTCTGAGCTCCAAAGGCAATCAATTAGGACAAAAATTGGACCTAATGGATTTGAATGACGGTCAGCAATCACCTAAGTGAGATACGAGAGGTTCAGTTTCCAATTATAAACCTGTTCAAGGGGAGGGGAGACCATCATTCTGTGATGTTTATCAACAAAATTAACGAAATTCTAAAAGGAAGTTGATCAAGCAGAAATATCATAACGGTACAGCATGTCAGAACCCCTCAAAACGCTTTTAGTGAACTTTAGAATATGACTTGGCTCTGGAGACGGGGTCGAGAATTCGGATGGGAAAAATGTCAATCATGTAAAAAGATAAGTTTCTTGGCTCCTCCCGTGTGTGCCTACTGGCTTTAGCATACCTAGTGTAACAATGTTCGTTGCGATTCGGCTTGTTGTTCACAATATAATCACTTACCTATAATCTCAGGTACCTATCTAAATGTAGCGCAGTAACTAAAGTAAAATTATCTAGATTGAATCAAAATCCAAGGAGTTTAGAAATATATCCGAAAGGATGTGTTCGAAGGCCATAACTTTTTTGAGTCCTCGGGTTGAGAAGAAAATTTGGTACAAGATCGCCACAACTAACAAATTTGTCAATTATGCTAATTTTCCTAGAAGAAATATTACCTAGTACCTATGTTACAAATTGTTCTGAGTAGGTAGATACCCAGTTGGGGATAAACTTGTGGAAAATAATCCACATTTCTGGCCTTTCTAGGAAAGACATTATGAAGTCTTCCTTAGGGTATAAAGAACACCATCCTCGAAATCGGTTCAGTTCCAACAGTAATTCGTACAGCACATTACCATCGGACGAACATTATTTACGTTATGATAATATTGATAACCAATTAAAAGTGCCGTTGTCGCTTCAGTGGCACAGTCTTCATCCCTCCTATCTTTCCATTAAAGGTGAAGGTGCTCTTATAGTAATGAAGAAGAGTTCATTTACATAACATCACACGGCTGTAATAGAGTTTCGAGAAACGGGCGCATTAGCTTCACGAGGTCGCAAATAACGTCATTTTATTGTGTTAGTGACATCTTTTTATTGCACGACAAGCTCATTAACTATGGATATTTACTGGGGTTTTGAATATGCATCGTCCACCAACGCGAGCGCAGTCCCCTCGCTAGGTAGGTATATGCACTTGTTCCTTGTTTCGTTTAGAAATGCTAAACGAGCAGCCTCAACTTTTCATCTATCAATGCCGTTGCTTCCCACGCATCTCGCTCGTGTTTGGTCGCAATAATTGCTCGCGCAGTTCAAATGGCTGAGAATGTGGAATATTCATAAATGACGTCGTCATGCGCCGAAGGGCAAATCCACTGAACTTCTTGAGTAAGGTACTAACAAGTCAATTATCATATTATGAGGAAATAATAACTTTCCAGTACCTAATGAGCGAATTTTTCAAAAACAACCTATTCCAAAGGTATTAACGTATGTTCATAATCATATAATTCAAACGTATTATCCTAATCTTTCAGAACTTTTTGGAGATGCTAAACTATTCTACAAAAAGTTCCATTCATGCAGCATGAGTTAATGAGCGAATTTTCAAAGAATAAGTTTAACAGATTTGGTGGGTGATTCTTATAGGAAATTCCACGCTGATTCCGAATATGAATATAATGTTCCTATGCTTATGGTGGTAATTTACACCAAAAATCTTAAAAAACACGTTTTAGCGATTTCGACTCTAAATTTTCAAAATTTGACCTTTTCGAGTACTCCAAAAATTCTAGTCAACGAACTTATCCTTTATTTTGATATTATTCACTTTTGGATTTTTTTTGTTGGATTTTTCTGATCTCGATTAAAGGGTTAGGTATATATATACCTATATTTTTTATTATAAGAAAAAGTGTTATATTTAAGGAATCGTTTTAGAATTTTAGTAGGTAATCTTTGCGTGCTGATTTAATTTTTCCAAACAATCATTGCTCAGATTTACCTCAATCGTATACCAGCTCAAACAAACATGGTTTTGCTGTGCTGGTATGTCCAATACTTCACTAATTTTATAGAGAAATCAATTTTTTATCAGTCAAAATGAATTAGGAGTGTCACCATCCGATTCAGCTTGAAAAACTACCCAGAAAACGATACTTATCTCCTCATGACATGGTCAGGTCGTTAACACCCTAAAACACGCTTTCCTTGAAAAACCAACGTTTTTTTTTTTTTTTTTGCGTTCAAACACAAATTTTCTCCATTAATTAACGCACCAAAATTAGGAATTGCTGCACCGTTGGAAAGCTGAGATTCTGGCGTAACTTTTACGCTTAGAGACAAAAAATCACATGTAGATCAAATCACGTAGATGACAGGGACCTGTAGCGATTGAAAGAAAGTGGTGATTTTCAAGATTTGGCAATTTTTCCTCTTCAAGTTCATTTTTCATCCATTTCGTCTACTGATTAAACATTGGGTTTCCATCGAGGCAATAGAAATTTAACGCTCTTTCCAATGGTATATTTATTTTCATTTTTACACTCTAAATTAAGGGAGTAATGGCTGTTTCAGTGATGGAAAGTCGAGAGAACAAAAAAATCTTAAAATTGATATAACTCGGATAATATGGGATTTAAAATAGGGTTAAAAAACTCTAGGAGACACTTTTTGTTGGAAATGACCTGTAGAATCAGTAGGTACCTGGCCGGTGGCAGTAGCTCAGGTGATATCGAACACCGATATTGATTGAGGTTACCTATCGCAAATTTCCTGGCTTGGTTATTGGCTCCAGGAGAATGCTCTGATGCCCTCATCCTCTACCTCCACCTAGATTCGTCAACACACATGGGTACACGTAGGTATACGTACACGGGTAAAAATACATAAATACCATAGCATTACCATAGATCAACCTTTCTACTATCTTTGTACGATGTTTCAAAAGCATGGAGAAACTTAATTCGACACCGACTATGATCCCTGATAATGCTCTAGAATTGCTGGTATTCAAAATCGTGGTTTCTTTCACTATTGTTATAGTTGAAAGAGGTTCATTTCTTAATGCGTGTAGACCTTCCAGAATCAGCGAAGATTCTATAGCAGTGTAGAGATTAGTGAACAATATACGACCAACATCAATATTTTAACAATTATTGTCATCTGTAGCAATTCCTATTGGTTAAAAATGCTTGATCATGCATTTTTAAATGATTGCCCTTTAGTCAAAACTAGGTGTTGATTACTCGAACTATTTTTTATTGAACGAATTTCTTCCTAATTCCACGAAGATGGCCGTGAACTATCACTCAGAAGGATATTATTGTTAAATGTATTTATTACTTCGCTGTGGTCTGTTCAGTGCGGGGAAATATTGGACTTTGCGTTCTCGCGACATAGATAATGCATCGCGAATGACAAAAGCTGACGGAACCATTTTAAGTGCTTTCAAGGGTGCCCCGTTCTGACGTCTGTCGAAAATTATTCATCACCGCTAGAGCAATCGAGGCAAAGAAATTACTAGAATGGAAGCAATTAAGTGGTCCACACTCCGTTTTAGGGAACATAAATTTGAACTCATTCAATATTCAGGTCCATGGCTTGGCGCATATGGAAAGCTTGAATGTTTCAAGAGGAACGAGCCCTTTCCATCAGAAACCTTAAACTTTGGAAATGAGTTGAAATTAGTTTGTGAACCTCGTCTAAAAGCTTAAATAAACCGGTTGCCCTAAAAGCGTTGCAGTGTCTAATCCGTCCATCGGAAGAGCCCCAGATTCAGTTGGGTGGTGACGTATAAGAGGCACTTGCGGGAGCTGAGGTCAAATGAGGAGGTGATCCGAACGAACGTGTCCACTTTTTTGCCAAAAATCTTCTTTTTGTTCGCTAGTTGGAATTTTCTTACTAAAGGGTACATGCCCTTGTCAGCCTTTGTTGTCAAAACGTCCTTTTTCCCGTTGAAAATGCAAGCCAACAATCAAATCGTCACAAGTCCACGCAAAATAGCCTCTTATATCAATGAAATACCTACCCAAAATAAGATGCGCAATAAATCGGAGAATTGAGTTGAATCGTGCTGAAAATAAATCAGTTTTGTTACAGATTAGCAGACAAAAAATGTTGATGTAGGTTGATTCTGGACCTTACAGTGATGCTCCAAAATTGGGTGAATGGCCTTCTGGAGTAAGTATTCATTTAAGTATGAAATTTGATTTTGTCATATTCATTATCTCTTATCATCTCTTCCTAGCGTTTTAATTATAGACCAGATCAATACAATGACCTACAGCACTCTTCATGTTTCGTACAGAGGAAATCCTCTTCATTTGGCAATTTCAATTTGGATTTCGACGGATTCGTGTTCACGATAGTCGAAATTGGGGGCAATCCATAGTTTTTACATTGTTTTAGTGAAATCTGTCTAATATGTGTCAACAGGGAGGCCACGGCCGAGGCTCCGAGCCTCCTTGGGCATCGTGAATCTGAAATTTGAGTTCGTCTGGGAACGAATTTATTCTCTTCCTAGGGTTCAACCCACCGATCGGATCCATGAAACCTTCATCTGTCCGTCAGTTAGTACTTACATGTTCCTCATCAGAAAGGAATCCTCTTGATTTGGCAATTGTAAAGTTGTGTGTGACTGCAAATTTTGAATGTATAGGAGTGATTACGAAATCCAGGAATTGACCTCGACGAGCTGTCAACTGATTTTCGATCTCTCCATCATCGAAAAGACTTCAACACGAAGTTGGTCCCTCTCCAGAATGTCGAAGGGATATCGAGTCATCCCAGAGCATTATGAAGGCCTCGTATCTGTTAGTCAATGAGGGACGGGAAGGTGTACACCTGGTATGTTCCCTCTCTCTCCCGACCTCTCCGTCTCCGTCGGAGATGATTGATGGTTTCGAGCGACAAAGAGTTCAGGTCTCCCCATAATTGGCTGACGTCAGAGCGTTGGAGGGCATCTCAATCCGTCAAAAGGCGCTGTATGTGATTGTACGCCGAGCTGTTAGCGGAGCTCGTCCTAATCGAACGAATTGTGATGCCGATCGTGATTTATTAGTTCAATTCCCAGATGATTTTGCAACACAACGCATGCTCATTTGTAGCGACTCTAATAATACAGTATTGCAATCCGTATCAATCAAGTGAGTCAATCTACCGTAATACTACTTGAATAGGAAAAAACTTCAGTTAGGTATTCTTGTTGGTAGGGTCATGAAGTGTGATTTTTCTTCCTAATTCTATTATAATGCGATCACGATTTCTTAACCAAGGTTTCCCTGATGTTCAAAGGTTTCTGAGGTCATTCATGATTGTTTCAGATTGTTTCGCAATCAGTTTCATCAATCACCTTGTGTGTAATCAATGTTTTGTGCTATTATTAGATGTTATCAATCTGCCCAAGTCGATTTCACAATTTTATATGTTCTTCGACTCAATATGAGGGATTATCATCAATTATTTCCAAAATTTTTCTGAGAGGTACCTAATGACTCAAAAGAAACAATAATGAAGTCGTAAGGCAAAAATAGTGTAATCTGTAATTTAAGAAAATTTATTGAAATATTTATTATTGTAAGATGGGACGAAAGTGACGTTGAAAAGGGTGTCGTCTTTCATTGGCCAATTCCGTCCAAGATGGCAACCGAACAAAACGAAACACAAAGCCCATCACTGTTTGGGCTCCTGATTAGTGAGAATAGAATTTACGTAATTAATAAATTTATTTAATTAATCAATTATCAATTAATTATTTAAATTATTCCTATTTTCACTGCTCTCGATGCGATTTCAGCGCATTCTTTTTCGGTTCAGTTCTTTTAGTGTGACGTGTGACGTAGAAAATGGTTTTTCAAGAGCCTTTGGAATCCCGCCTGTTATTCAAACAGCTGAGATTTTATTCCAAGTTTTCTTCATAACCAAACGATAAACTATTTTTTTCTTTGTATTGGCAGTGTCATTTCATTCCAAATAACAATAAAAAGGCAGAAAACATTTGATTTTCTCTTGGACGATAATTCCCCATTCCTACTCATCATTATTCTGCTTCCTCACTACCGGATGTAGTGAGAAATTCGTTTGAGGTATTGAGAGGAAGGTATGCATGTAAGAAGTGAAAAAACCATTTCCTCCAAAATGACAAATTCCACAATTTTGGTTACGTGTCTGTCTGTCGTCCAATTCCTTGTCCCAGGCAAAACTACACGAATTTATGGTCCGATGTTGATGACATTTTCAGGGATGGTGTGGGTTAGCACCTAGACGGCCCAATATCAATCCATCAATATCAATTTATTATTTATTATTATATTGCGTGTTAGCAAACGCGAATTCCCTGAAACTACGGTTTATGTGTTCCTATTACACCAATTTTGTTCAAATTTAGATTCGAAGGCTGACGTACAAATTATTCCTTATGAATTTTTTGTCAATTTGATCGGTAATTAATAACTCCTGCAAACTTGAAATTTGATGGCCATTACACCAGAACTACCTACGGAAATTTGATGTAAGACCCATAATACCTTAACCACGACCAATGTCCGTAACATTTTCGTGGATTGTGCGGGTTAGCCCCTTGAAGGTCGCTTATCAATTTTATTGCCGTGTGACCACTAGTAGCGTGTGCGCATGCGCAAACGTGAATTTCCTGAAACTACAGTTTCTCAGTACGTTAAGGAACGATTTATTAAAATTCTAGGGGACGAATCCAATACTATTGCCTATAAATTTCCTTACATTGGATCAATAATAGGTATAGCTTCTGCTTGAAATTTGCTGTCGTACGCATAACTCCCGAAATATTCTACCAATTTCGGTGACATTTTTACTAACTGACTCTATAATAATTATGTCCATGTTACAAAAATGAGGACGCAATATTGCTTACCCAACTTGGCCCACGTTTTTTCACCAAACGAGGGAAGAAGGATGATTAATATTTAAATCTGTATTTTTTCTTCTAATTTGAATATGAGCCAATGATTTTCTACATACGAAAATTAGGTATGTTACATCACTTGGTCAGACAAGCAACATGCGAATACTTCGCGTTATGCAACATGTGGGATACGTTAGTTAATTCTTCAAGAATCGGCTGTAGAGTGACCTCTTTACCATGACCCCTACTTACCTACGCATGTTATAAATCATGCATACTTACCCAATAGGTAGGTACAGGTGATACACCATGAATACCGTCAAAGTTCCAGGCAGGTAGATGTAATAGAATAGAGAAAATGTCTAATATTTCCCTAGGAAACCTCATTGCAGGCTTGAATTTTAAATAAACAAAAAACACTAACACAAAACAATAAATCCATCACAGGAAGAGATGTATTTCATATTGTATATCAACCTAATAGGTTGGTGGTTCACTGTAGGTATACATACCTTCCGTTTCACAAAATCGTCAATGGTCTGAACAATTTCGGTTCCGTGTCTGCCTAATAGTGGTTCGTACCCTAAATTTCGAGATTTAAAAAAAAATGGGGGGGGGGGGGGGGAATTGATAGTAACTGGAACTCCAGTGTATCTATATAATTATATACCTCAATAATCTTACAATGAGTGAGTAAGCTATAGGTACCTACTCCCAGCTGCATTTTTTCCCAAACCAGCTATCTCAAATACCTACAGTCAGTTATCTATCCACAGGTGTATCCCTGTATCAGGTGTATACCACATAGGTATCTACCACACAGTGCAGTGAAGACGGTTAACCTGAGGAGGACGGACTGATTCAGAAGAAAAATTTTTGTGGAAAATTGACCCATACTAGTCTTAATAATCCTGCTGCGCCATTGTAATCCATGTAGACAATCCCTGTATTACCAGACCAGATGTTTCTCTGCAAGGTAATAAGAAACAGTCGATCGTGTGAAGGTAATCGCCAGGTCCGGTCGGTCCACACCTTCCACTACAGGTACCCCCACTATCCATTCAACTTCGTCACGTGTATAGTTAATTAGTTTCAAAAGGCCGTCCCTCGGAGGTCAAACCCCGTGATTATCTGGGGTCAGGTGAGCATCACGAATTCTCAATTATTACAACTTGTCCTCTCTCGAGTCTTACATGAAACCATCCACCCCCGCGTCATCGCTCCAAACGGAAAAAGACCGTGTCTTTCAGGCAGTACCCTGTTATTAAGGACAATAATTGCATTCTTGTCTTTAATACCTTCATTGAATCGCTGATACATTCACGTATACGTCGTTAAATATCGTCCCAAAGCCTGCTATCTCGTGAAATACCGTAATTCACTCCAATGAGAGCGAATACCCATTTTGAAGATACATGTCACGTGATGTGGGTGGAATCTATGCCCACAGAATCGACACTTCTTTCTAAATCAAAATCGTAAAAACTACTGTTAGACACTTCGATTTTAGGAGCTAAAAATTGTTTCGATTCTCGCGATAGAATAAAAGCCTACTTTACGTTTATCGTTTTAACACAGAATGTGTTTTAGCCATGGACTAACTAGCCAAAAAAGGTGACGAAATCGGTGACGAAATCTATGACGAAAAAATTGGCAAAATTTATGTTTTACGTTTGAAAATGCGAAAATTGAATTAGAAAATCCGTCAAGTCACCCTCACATTTCTCGTTGCATTAATAACAACGGGCCTTTTTGCTGGTTGGTAATAAAGCACTGTACCTATTACCTGCAAACATTTCGTCTAGGGTTATCCTCACGTTTGCGCATGCGCAGTCGCTAGTACTGATTCTAATGCTACGAAATTCATATGGGACCAAGAAGGGTCGTACCCAAAATATCTTCAAAATGTTTTAATTTTGTGGATTTTTGGTTTGTGGAGTACCTAAAGGTTAGTGTAGTAGATGCACATACTTTATCTTATTCATACATTTTTTTTGTCGGCCGAGCCTGACAAAAAACGTCGAAATCACTTCAAGCTTTTCAGAGTATATTATTATCTCTGTTTCAAGGAATAGGGTTTGTTCTTCAAAATACGCTCAGCACGAAAACGGAAACTTTTTCACAGTTAAATAATGAATTTTTGTATTAGTAATCAGCAGTTATACACAGATAATTTGGGCACTTCAGTCTAGAATTCAAAAGTACTTACTGTGTTCCAACCGTCAATACAGCTCTAACGAGGCTGGCCACTGACCGGAACCATAAAACAATGTCGACTCCGAGTGAGACGAAATTACGAGACGAAGAAAACGGTGGCAACTTTCCCAAATCACATCTCAAACTCGAAACTAATAAGAAGACTAAAGTTTAATTAAGGCCGGATTACGAGACGGTTTCCACGGCAACAAATCTAAACTAATTCCCTCCACTTTATTACCCCTCCGATTTTATTACGCGCAAGTGGGATGGTTTTATTATTCATAGGAGGGGGAGAGAGGATTCAGGGTTGGAGGGCGGTAAAGGGGTAAAGATGGGGTTTAGAAGGTTCACTTAGATGGCGAGCGAGGGGGGGATGTCGAAGGAAGCAATCAGTTTTGATTAGAAGTTTTCTATTCGGTGGATTTTTCCAGTTTTATCGACTTTTTCTGACCGGCAGATGAAGAGAAAAAAACTCTTAATGAACGAGATCGATGAATTTGAATCGGAATCCAAGGGAGTTGTTGTTTTTTTCATTTCAAGAACGAAGTTCTTTGACCAGCCTTATTAGCTGGAGTTCTTCCCATTGAAGTGCTACTAAAAATAAGGACCGGAAAGAGGAGGTCCATCTATTTTTGACGAGTTCTCGGTTTGAAAGGCTTTGGAACTGTTTTTCACGCTAATGATCGGATGTGGTCGGTTCAGAGTCGTGGGCTTCTAGTTACGAGGTGGCATGAATGGAGTTGCGGTTGTCTGAAGAATGAGCCAACTGGACGTCGATTCGTAAATTTGCCGAATTCATCAAAATGTAGTTCTAGAAGAGACCCACTATCGCAGGGTTGCCACGGTTATTGAAACCTTGAATACTCAGAAGATTCGGGGAAAACAAATGTGGTTACTCACTTTGCGTCGTTTGAGAGCAGCTTGCTGCCCTTTGCGTTGGACCACCTCAGTAATCAGCCAGTATTGATTCTATGTATAATGCATAACGGTGGATAAAATCCCGTTGTCTTATTTTGTTTCCTCCTCTCATATCTGGACATTAAAACGGTGTCCCACTTCGAACGGTTTTTTTTCGGAAGAGCCTTCCACAAGTTTTGACGGAACGGAATCCCTACTCAAAACTTGGTTGGGTGCAAAAACTGGTAAGCGTGCTCCTATTCTTCGAAAAGTCAGCGAATTTTCGGATCCTGTCTCCATAGCAACCCTGTATCAAATCAAGTTTCAAAATATTATGCAGATTATGAGTTTTTAGATGTTCGAACTAGCTGAGAGCTAACTAATATTTCCATCAACTGCAAATTAATAACGGATTAATAACAAAGGAAAAACGACCTAGGGTGACCTGCCCAGTCTGTGAACGGTTAAGGAATTTACCCATGAAATCTTGACTCCAGACATTCACTCCAGAGCTCCTGACATCCTTTTTAGCGAATTTTAGAAGAAATTGAAGATATTGAAATAGCTTCAAAATGTTAGTGGTACTTTTTTGAAAATTTTCTTCGTGGAAAAAGAGATACATAAATTGTCCTAATTTCCCCATTTCCAGTTTATTCTTCTTACAATGTGTACCGTATTAGAGAATTTTCGAAGAAATTGAAGCTATTGCAATGGCTTCAAAATTTTAGTAATGCAAATTTTCGAAAATTTGCTTCATGGAATACCGTTGTAGGTAAATGGTGTATTGAAATGTGGTGTAAATTACCATCTTAAACATAGGAACTATGGTATATTCGGAATCAGCGTGAAATTTCTCATGAGAATCACCCACTAAATCGGTTAAAATGATTCTTTAAAATACGCTCTTCAACTCATGCTACATGAATGGAACTTTTTTGTGTTTCTCCCATGCGCTACGTATACACTCAAAAAATCGATATGTATGGAAAAAAAGTAGAAGTTGCGTATTATAATAAAGATAACATCACAATTCATGAATAATGTTTTTGCGTCCGTTGGTAATCAGGGAAGTAGGTATGCAGCTGGCACTCCACGATTCGTGCAGTTTCGCGGGGTATAGGTATATATAATAGAAATTTAGGTATTTGAAGGATTCGAAGGACCAGGGTAGGTTAGAGAGGATCCTAAAGCGTGACTTCTCACCATTCAACTGAAGAAAAAGGAGGGGAAGAGTACTTCTTACTGTAGAGGGGTAGGTAGGGCAAGGAATACATCACCTTTATGCATTCAAACACCGAACATCTTATCAGCGGACAAACTAAGATTAAGGATACTAAACATCAGTGTTAAGTTTTGTACCATTAAATCTCTTCTTTTAATTTTGGTCAAGAAGTATGCACTACCTTGACACTTGAAACATCAAATTGGGGAGGGGGATCAATAAAGATTGATTGTTCAAGCTCGATTCTAAAGGCCGATCATCGAAAATGATAAACGAACAGTCATCATCAACATATCGTAAAATAATAAATTTTCTCGAGACATCTGTTTTTGGATAACAATGACCCAAGGAAAGATCGTCAAATTGCCATCGATACGGCTCAGAATCAAACCCTACTAGATTTGGATCTATTCCAATGAAATTTATTGATACATCCAATATATTAGTCAATTAGAAGGGTGCAACCAGATACAATAATATCACGCTCACGCAATGCAATTGACAGCAGTTGTGACGTTATTCGGGCGTAATGCATTTGGCCCTGACGTCTTTGCCCTTCGGCGCTGGTGTGCGCTTGATAGATCGGTTCGAAACCAGTCTGAGTGCAACATCCTATCTATCTCAAAATTCAATCTGCATGCTAGTTAATAATGTTGCCAACCGAGTGTGAAATTCAGCTATGTGTATGTCCATTAACTGAATAGGCGAATCGAGAAATGATTCATTCATGTGTTGTATGCAGATTATTGATCTTGACATTTTCTTGATTATTGTTTCCGAATCACTTAAGCCTTCGTAAGAATTTTTTTCTCGCGTTATACCACATAGGACAAAGTTGGTTACCTAGCTGTCAGTTTGTCTGTTCGAAAATCCTTGCCATAGTTCAAAGCAGTCTCAGAGCGCATTTTATAATACATCACCAAAACTTCAACTTATTTTTCAGCGTCCAATAATCCTATAACTTTCATTTGATGAACTCAAATTAATAGACCTAAGCACTTCACCCTATGAATTTCATTGTGAACGGATCAGTGCCTAGGATCATTGCGCTTGAGCAAATATCTTATTATATCTTTTATGTGAAATCCTTCGCTAGATTTCAGGGATTGTGCGGGATAGATGGATCACGTTCGAAAAAGAATTATTATTATTATTAGACAAACAGATAAGAAAGTCTCATGAACGATGTAATTGTGCTCATATTTGGAGTACCTATCCAGCTTATCGAGCATTTAGTCAGAAACTGGAATCCAGATGGAAACTGGATCAAGAAAGTGGTATCTAGGAGGTATCTGGTCGGAAACTGGGTTTTGGGTGATCTTCAATGAATTTAATTATTTCCTATTCAAAATTCAACTGATAGTTGGAGATTGATGCACAGTATTGATGCCCCAGTGAGTTACATTAAGGACATGCTTGCCCACTTGGCATGTTCTCAAAGGAAGACTGCTAAAGAGAGCTTTCTGAAGGAGTGAACGTGTTTTCAAAAGTTTTATTGGTAAGAACAATCTGTACGTACTGAGAAATTTAAAAAATTTCGAAAAACATGTTGCGTACAAGTCCGCAACACAGTGAGACATTTTCATGTCCCCTTCGATGGATCGTTTTGAGTTTATTATACTTAAAACAAATTATAAAACGACTGATAAATACGAAGAACGAGGAAGAAAGAAATGCGTGATAAGTTGAGAGCTTTCCGAAGAATGGAGAACGATTTTCGTCCGATGAAAACTAAAGAAGTTTCATTTCCATAGCAACAGCTTGGTTATACGTGAAAGTCCGTATTTTCGTGAGCAATTTTCGTCACTCAATAATATTATCGTGACTTTTTTTAAGTTTATGTGCCATACCAAAGACATGAAAATGTCAATATGAAGGGGGTTCCAACGGGTAAAAAACAGTAAGTGCATACCTACAGTAATATAATTAAGATGCTGTTGTTGTATAGGAAAAAATCTATCCCATGCCTGTCTGGTGGAAGGCCCTTAGCTCCCCTCGAACGTAATCATGAAGCTATAGTTCGAGTCCGGAGCTGAAAATTTGTATCACGTTATGGTTTTTCAAGTGTGTTGAATTCGATTTGAATGCGAAAATTCACAACTCTTGATCACATAGAAGCTTTTCGTTTTCTACACACTCCGCTCTAGGTTCATGGTTCACAACCGTTCCCTACAGGTATTATTACTTAGTCAACTTCATTCATTATTTTACATTTATGAACAAATTTAATGACCTCAGTAGGTAATCTTTCGCAACGTAACTACTGTAATTGTTCAATTTTCGCCACCCGAAAATCATCATCATTTAGTTCGGATCAAGGAGAAAACCTCCCGTAACTACTCGAAACCGCAAGCTTCTCCAACTACTTCACGCTTGAAATTGTTTAATTCTGCCAGCTAATAAGTGGTTCTTCATAATCTTGATGTAACCAAATCTGCGTGGACACGTGTGATCTTCCGCCGTGCAAAAAATAATAAAATCCCGTATCTCCTAAACCAGTTCCATCGAGGTCCTTTCCTACCCTCGGTATCCTGTCTGCGTCTAATGATACCTCCTTGCCAACACGTGCGCTAATATTCTGTTCCTTCGTAAAATAATCTTTTGTCTAAATTACACTTGTAATAATATCTAGTTTGCTCTGTTGCACAGAAAATTATATTGCAATTATTAGTTCTTCCCATGTAATGTATGGTTCTCGTTTTCTTGTTGGAGGACGAATTAAAACTCAGTACGTTGAGTTTTGCTTAAGGTCAACGGAAACCTGAGGTCAATTGGTTCTGGTAATCACCGGCTTGTAGATTTAAGATATATTTTTCATGGAGATTGGAGGAAGCAAGATGAGTTACCTATTTTTCCAGCTTCTTGTTCTCCTCATCGCTCTTCATTGATGGAGCTTCCCGTTGGAAGAAGCCTATTTTGAGAAGCCTCTGTTGTAGTCCAGCCAGTAATCCAAACCTACCGCATATTCCATTTGTTTAGGGATCATAGAATGAATTTCTAATGCCTTCATAATTCCTCGATGTTAGCGAATGTTTGATGGAACTTTACGACTGACTTCGACAACTAGAACCCAAATGTATATACATATAGACCGAATTTCATTATATTTCGTCCCTCATAACTATGAAAGGTGCGAAGGAGAAAATTGGTAGTGCTCTGGGTGTTCACCCATTTGTAATTAATAAAAATCCTGAATGTGAAAAACTCTTGTTCTGAAAGTTTCAAGCCATAGGGCGATTTAATGTTTCCACTCCATAATTGCTCCCGAGTCTACCGAAGGTAGCGGAAACTTTGTTTTCACTTTAAAAATCGAAAAAATTGTTGTCCTCCAAAATTTAAATTGCCACTTACATTTTACGTTTCAGAGCTTTCTGAACAAATTTGGTTCCGTGTCTGTCTATCGGTCTGTCTGTCCGCATTTCCTTGTTACAGCCATAAAATATTCCAGCCATATGTTTTGTTGCAATCCGATTACGTTCAAATTTTCAGGGATCTTGCGGGTAGGGGCTCTTGAGCTCCCATATGAATTATATAATGATTGAATCAACGGTACGCTCTACGCATGCGTTACCATAAATTCCGTTCACGATTATGTTGATATTTTTTCTAAACTGAGAAACATCAACACCATCAAGAGTTCTGAACTCTCAATTATTTCGATTCCGAGCCTATCGAAGATTAGCGGAAGCTTTGTTTTCAATTTGAAGATCGAAAAAAATGTTGTTCTCCAAAATTGAAATTTCCACTAGCACTTTACGTTTCAGAGCTTTCTGAACAAATTTGGTTCCGCGTTTGTCTGTCCGCATTTCCTTGTTAAAGCCATATCTTCTTCCAGAGTTTTGATCCGATTTTGTTAAAATTTTTTCCGATTTTGTCAGGGATCGTGCGGGTAAGGGCCTTCGAGCTCCCATGTGAATTTCATAATGATTGAATGAACGGTACGCTCCACGCTTGAGCTAACGTAAATTTCGTTCACGATTACGATGACAGTCGTCTAACTAACAATCAACACGATCAAGAGTTTTAACTCTAATTTTTCTGGTTCAAATTATGTTGAAATTTGTCTAAACTGACAAACATCAATACGATCAAGAATTTTGAACTTGCACAATTTTTGATTTCAAATTTTTCTGGGAGCGAGGAAGCTATGTGCCATTTCCACTTGGCAGAGTATTAAATTAATGTCGAAATGTCCTACAAACCGACAAACGTCAATACGATCAAGAGTTTTTTACTCACTGAATACTTACTACTTTTGTACCCTTCGAGATGACTGTTGGGCACAAGTGGGTCCCAAATGAGACCTATATGAACTAACAATTTTCGAACCCATCATGAGCATATTCATAATGATGAATAGTAATCCCACACGGCATTTTCATTCTCCTGAAATTTT
>JAEMON010000003.1:7013357-7026628 GCA_030264115.1 Lygus lineolaris | reverse complement strand
CGTTTTCAACTCTTGCTATCCTCTAATACTCTTTATCAATACCTCTCAATGCCAACCAACTTTGGTTATCGGTTGTTGGGTAACGTTTCTGTTGTCGGATTTTTCAGGAAGACCCCTGCTATAAGACTCATTAATGTCAAAATAAGTTCACAGACCCCACAGTTGGTCCCTAGATTTTTGGTGTATAGTAGAGGGAGAGCTCGGAAAACGGTTTGAAAAACTTCTGAAAAATTACCTTTATCAATCTGTATTTCTGAATGTAATTAGTATTACCAACCTGTAATATTTTCCAATACAGTAGGTAGGTAAATCGAGGAAACTCGTAGTTTTCGGCGCCACTTGTGGTGTAATGAGACCACAAATTGTCGAACCTGATATCGACGATTTATACCTACCACCCACATTGAAATAGAGATGATAAGACAGAGCATCTCCTATTGTAATGCTGGGTTAGATTCCCAATAGTAATTATCATGATTGGGGATTTCAAGTCGTTACCTATTATAAGTACCTAGTGTCTTATGGCACTGCATCTGGAGTAGTGAGCATCCACCCTTTGTTCCTAAATATTATATTCCAAATTCGACACCTTTGTCTCTTACATACCTACCTCGGGTCGAAACTGGCAGAAACGAGCGAATGGTGCTCAAACTAGTGTTGCTCAAGTTGGCCCAGGATGATTCACCGACGACTTTCTTCCGGACAGCCAACCGCCTGCTGTACTCCTACGCCAAAATGGAAGAGAAAATAGTAATTCGGGGTAATGGGTAGTTGGGGGCCGGCCCCTCTCTAGCGCCTCATGTTCTGGCTCTCGGCCAACCCCCCATTGTGTTCTTTTGTCCACACCACAGATTATAATATAAATATGAATTACGATCTGGCGGCTTTCAAAGGTTTAACAAGACTCTTCCCAAGCGTTCATATTTTTTCCTTATTTTCAATCCGAAATCCCATTTGCATAATTATCCGATCCCTGAGCTCCTTCCAACGGAAGATATTTATGGTCGGCATGTTCGGGAGCGAAAGGAAAAATTATTTCGTTGTTCACAGACGAGGAAAATAGTGATGCTGCAGCCTTCATCGCGTCACATCAAAGGATCTTCTTTTCATGACGAAGAAGTATTTCACAATGCCACCGAATGTTTATAAATGTTAGTGGCACTTTCGGTTGGAACCTGTCGTTTTCAATAAAAAACGATTAAAACAAAACCTTCGTGGTTTCTATACTACAATCCTCTGTGCCTACGATCTCCAGCGTTGACATGCATTGTATGTATTTTGGCTGGGCACACTTTCGAAACATCGTGGGTAACGAATGTGTAGAAAAAAGAGTCATGGGATATTATGATTGTTTTGACTTACGCAGCTCGAGGATTGTAACACTGTAAGTTTCTATCCCACGAAAATCGCTACCACTCGTTGGAAAGCTCACAATTTATCTCAACTCATGCTGCCGAAATCTCCCCTCCGTAACCTTGTAAAAGCCATTCTTATGAACTTCGAATTTTGAATTTTGATTTTCGAATTGATCTCTGCGAACTTCCGGGGAGCGGAGATATTAGTTTTCATGGTGTAGGTAGACCTACCACACACAACGAAAGTTACAGACGAAAGTCCTTATCGAGGATTGGAGGCAAATTTCAGTCTTTACTAGCTAATGCATTCACAACTACTCGAATCCCAGAATCCGCTGCACATGGTTGGATACTTAGTTCTCCTATATTTTTGTTCCTCACTGCCAGAATATAAAGTTACTTAAGTAGGTACCTACCTATTCGTGCAAGAAGTTGACGAAAAAAGTTGTTGTCCTCAAAAATAAAACTTTTTACTTGTGTTTTGCGTTCCAAAGCTTTCTGAATAATTTTGGTCTCATGTCTGAAACTGTGTGTCCCAGACATAGGTAACTATACGAAGTTATGGCCCGATTTTTATCAAGCCGTCGGGCCACTAGCAGCTTGTGCGCCTGCGCAAAACGTGAATTCCCTGAAACTAAGGTTTCTCAGTTCCGATTTCGCTCATATTTGGAGATAGTTGGGGACTGACTGCAATACGATTCTCTTTGAATTTTGTCATAATTGAATCATTACATAATATATACTGCGCATGCTCAAACTGGAAATGTGTTGGTAATGGTTTCGTGTGCGTGTGCGCAAACGCGAATTTCGTCAAACATGGTTTTTTATGTTTCCAATGGACCGATTTTGCTCAAATCCTGGATGACTCCGAGATGATAGCCTATAAATTTCGTCACAATTGGATCTGTAATAGTAACTGTGCGAGAAACTTGCAATTTGTTGGCTTAAGCATAACTAAGGAACTGTTCTATCAATTTTAGTGAATTCACTAACTGACTCTGTACTATTATACATGAATGTTACAAAAGTGAGCTAGGATATTAAACTGCCCACCCAATTGAGCATCTGGCGTTCTTTCACGTATTTACATATTTATGCTGAAAAATCCTAATAGCAAAGGTAAAGCTGTACAAATCATTTCCATTCCTTTAGTGTACTTTTTTCTGCCCTGAAATGTTGGTTTGATGGAAGATGGGTCTGTTTACCCCAGCTCTTCCAAATAAGCCCTCTCGAACAAGAGAAGAGGTTCCGACAACAATTACACGGCAAACAGTTTCAGCGTATCAGTATCAGGAAGTATCTCATAAAAATTCCCCCTCACCCCCCTCCACCCCCCACTTCCACGATCACCCCTCTTTCTCGCTCTCAGCTTGTGCTCTCACTTCCGCCGCTGCTATTAAGATTAAAAGCTCTTGATATTCGCCGTCCAGGGGAGTTAACTAACACCGGAGCCCCGCGCCGTTTGAAAAGTCAAATTAGTTTCCGTCATCCTGCCCAGTATTTTTGCTCCTCGTTTCATTACGAGCTTTCCATGCAGAGAAGTGTTGAGTTTCACGCGAGAACTCGATACAGGCGTTCGACTACGACGAAGTGTTCCCCCATCTCTGAACAGATTCATTGTATGTGGTTTCCTTCGTTGAGAGATAATTGGCAATTCGTGTATCTCGAAGAATACCTAATTGGTACTGAATTTCCAAATATTTATTACTACGAATCACGAAAAATGTTATTAATTAACTCTGAAAGTTATCATTTCATTGTAATCTGTCACCGCGTGGTTCAAAGTACTCAGGTTGGTCCCCAATCTGGAAAACCCGGATAATCTGAAAAAGTCAGGGAAAATTGTCAGAAGTCAGATAAAAGCAAACCACACAAGTCCTGAAGCCTGTATGGACTTACGGAGCGCAGATTGCGATACCATCCAATGATTTCAAAACAGTAATGCACCTTGGTAGATCCGCAATGACAGACTTTACCATGATCTTGATGTGGGAACTGTGGATGAAACTATAAAGAAAATTGTCATCGTCATCTGAAGCGACTGGGTGATTGCCTACGGATAAGCTCTCCATTTTCGATGTAGACGACCTGCTAGGAAGATTGAAGATGTATAAACCTCATGAATTGGCTCAGCGAAAGTGATGTGAAGTATTGTAATTATAATGAACATTGAATGATTTATCGAAAGCATACGAAAAAAGTTCTGTATCTAATTTTTGTGAGTAAGAGTAGTAAATTACGTCAAAAATGAATCACTGATAGTTGTAGCTGTGCACGTACGCGAACGTGAAAGCCACCAAACATCTTAACGGTCCGATTTTCATATATATTTTGTCCAATTAAAGACACAAAATTTTGTTTGTACAAAAAACTGAGTGCATGGTAATAAGAATGAAATTTGATTCGACATTCCTAGCTAATGTACCTGGTGGTAGGCTTGCCCCTTGTTGCAAGGTAAGGTCTGAGCATGTCACACACGTTCAGCGGTTCACTAACGTAGATGAAACCGACGAGTACAAGGATAGAGTATCACAACAATATACATTAGTATTACTCAATCATAAATAGACATCACAATTAAAACATACTTCCAAACAAATTGCGTGATTGCCACAGAAAATTTTTCAGGTTACTGGTACCAACGAATGTACACGTTATGTGCTACGCAAACATCTTCTGATATATGGAAGAAATAACTATCCTACATCCTAACAATCAAGTTATTCCAATCAATAAAATAGTTTTTGTACTTAGTTTCTTCATGGCTGTGATTATCAAACGACGTTTGAAAACTATTTCGCGCAAACTAGTCAGGTAAAAGGCTCGCATTTCTATGACTCCTTGTCAATTCCATCGCGATCGGATGAGGAGTACCCGCTGCACATTCATACCCAAAAAAGGTCTACATAAATGAAAAATAATTCTCGACCTCATTGACGTTTTTTCTATTTTGAAAAATCCAAAACGATCGAAATTCTTTTTGTTTAAATCATATTCCTTTACATTTTGGCAATGTACATTACAAGTATATACCTATGTACATTAAAGCATGGCACACGAGAATGCTAGGTATGTGACCCATCATCCGCTCGGCGAATTTTTTGTCTGTTTTTTTTTTCTGGGAAGAAACTATAATAAAACCTACCTATGCCGCCTTATTTTATCTGCATGGTTCTGGAAAATTTGGGATTTACTTAAAGAAAAGTCACGGAATTTCAACATTTCAGAGTGGGGTCACCTGGAACTTTAAGCACACTATTAGAAACTAGGTAATAATAATTGAACAATAATACCTCTTTATGGTTTGGATATTTTTTGTCAATAATATGGGGTTTCATGTAGGTATATCGGAAATTGAAGTAGGTATGTACATACCAAAATTAATGAGAAGTACGCCCGGCAACCCTGAAACGATTGCATAATTCTTAAGATATATGAAAATGAGTACAACCAACTTTATCAATCACAAGAACGAGAATGAGTTTTGATTGGCAACTTGAAAACAAACAAATAATCAATGTGACTGTTTCTTGGTGCCAGTCACCACAATATATACCTCTCCCATTTTTGAATGTCAATGAATCAGTTGAAGAAACGATAAACGTTGACTACATAAGTGAGTCTATTTACCCAAACCTGAAGAACATCAAATCGTTGCAGCACAGAATAGCTCCAGTGTCAAATCGAGTGTCTATTTGAGGTCGAGTCGAGCACGATAAGTCTCTGTCTCCAAGTTTCCGTCCATTCTCTATAAATATGCGTGTCGAGGGGGTCTCCCGTGAGGATTCGTCCAGAGACAGACCGCGTGCTCGCGAAAAAAATAAAACGGGTGACAAACAAGGTTGTCGGAACCCCGCCGGTGGTCGTGTGAAGCCCATCAGTCATTGCTAAGTATAGAGAAATCGAGTGTACACACTGATCGGGCAGTATAAAATTACATCATGTGATAACTGGTGTGGTGTTGCTCAGCAACATCCCAACGCTGTTGTGTAATTTGTGTCAAGTTCAGCTCCTGCTTCAGCCTTCAGGGCTTCAGCTCCAGGTGTTCAGATCAGAAATTTTCAGATTCGAATTTTTGGTGAGTAACGTAGGTATTCTGATGTTTATGAGTTTGTATGGTTTCTCCAAAGAGTTATTTTCTTTATCTGAAAGAATTAGGTATGTGGCAGGTATGCATGCACTTCACGAGGATCTTTTAGCTCTATTTTACTTCAGGCGTAAACACCTAGCGACTTCTCATATTCTTGGCAGCTTTGAGTGGATAAAACAGAAATACTTCACTCATCAGTCTGAAAATAATATATGAGAATCATGGAAGGATATATGTAACGGCTTATCATAAATTTGCGTCTTTTTGCGCTAAATCACAGAAAATGTAGTCCGTACGATGATTTCGCTCAAAGTACGATAATTTGAAGAGTTTGGTACGATAATCTCATTCTGGCCACCTGGCCGAGGCTTGAGCTACTCAGCAGGTACTTGAGAGCCACTCTTTTCTATCTCGCACTTTTGTTACATAATTGTTTAATAATAAATTATGTTTTGGAATTCAGTTGAAGTTCAACAGAGTTAATTATGATGACAAGGGCTTATCAATAGATTAGGTAACTTATGATGTTTCATGAATTCAATTTA
The DNA here is from genome assembly GCA_030264115.1 of Lygus lineolaris. Lineage (NCBI taxonomy): Eukaryota > Metazoa > Arthropoda > Insecta > Hemiptera > Miridae > Lygus > Lygus lineolaris. The sequence continues at coordinate 7,020,638 of JAEMON010000003.1, read as the reverse complement.
TTATTGGTGTGCAGAAAAAAGACATAGCAGTTTCAATGGCGCTGCTCGAAAAGTAGCGAAATGTGTTTTCGTTCAGCGAGCTGCTTCGAACCATCAAACAAAACGTAACTACATACAGTGAAGGAAATCAACGCACTGAATGAACGGAATGGAAAAAAAGAGAAAAGTGCAGAATACAATGAATTATGTTCCGAATAAACAAATCCGACTTGTGCAAATGATACAACTCTCCGTTAAATATAATTACAAGAAGGTACCTACTCATTGTCGCCAAGAGATGATTGTGAACCTCGCGGTAGGTGGGTATTTTATGTCAATAGGATCTTTGCAGATGGGCGATCTACACAGAAAATGATAAACCGTTGTGTAATAATTTGAAGCGTTTTTGTTGAATTTCTGAACCATGGAAAATTCGTTGTACCCGCCTTGTCACAGTTTGTGAAATTATAGCAAAAATTAATTACTGAAGTCCGTGCTTTTCTACATAATCACCATGATGAAAAATCAACCTACTCTCTGTTCGTGTTTCCGCTCTCCCGTTGCAATCGTAAAGTACTACGTTCAAATTTGTAATGTATAATATTTGTGTTGGCATTTTTGTAAAAATTGGCAGTTTCTACTGATCCGCTGGAGAGGCGGGATGTATTATGCTGAGAAGGCTGAGAAAAGCGATGGGTTCCCTGACAATTCGAAGGCGTTTGCAATCAAGGGGATGTACATTTCTAATCGGGCTCAATAAATATGTTGGAAAAGCTTTCATTATCTGGAGTGCTATCGTGGAAGGCTCTGCAGTGGGGGGATGCCGATGTAAGTGCGTGTTTCAATTTCGCGTTATAGCGCCGTTGCGGGCACGTCATGGCCCGCCTACCCCTATTGATACCTAAGCACTTACTATCTTACGCCTAAGTGATTTACAATGTTCTAGCGATGAAGGTGCAAAGTGTTATAATTTAGACATCAACTCCGTTAAGTGCTTCATTCGTTTTTCCTCTCTCTCCCTTTCCCCCTCTTTCTCCTTCATACTGCAGCCCGCCTCGGTCTTATCCGTTCCCGTGAGATAATCCTTAGAAGTCCCAGTCATCCAGCATGAGTTAAAGTGCGAATTTTCAAAAAACAATTTTCTAGCATATTTCTTGGTCAATTCGAAGGTTCTAACTAGGTTCTCTAAATACGATAATTTTACCCATTAGGTAGGTAGGTACTTATTTGTATTCTTACTTCAGCATGGTAATTGAGATTTATATCTCTTGTAACAACCCAAACAAACAACATTTCATGGACCTTTTTCGTATGAAATTTTGCGCTAATTCCGAATAGTTATAATATTCCTACAAATAGTAATTTTCCCCAAAACCTTAACACGTTTTTCAGTGCTTTTTGAGCCTTGAATTTTAATAAAATTTGATCTCCAGGTATGCTTTTAAAATTCTGGCAAACAAGCTCTACTCGTCCTTTATTTTATTATAAAATGTTGGCACCATTTTGGATTTTTCAAATTGTTCCTAGGTTCAGAATGGTCTTGAGTGAATTTCTGTAAACTTGCACTCCATGAATTGCTGGCCCATTGCAATTATTGCTTCTTCGAAAATTTCGTCAAAAGGAAAAGTGGTGCTTCAAGAGTCGTTGAAGGGTCATTGAGTCGTACCTACTAATTTTGCATAGAACTACTGCGTCAATATTAATTTCTGTCCTGAATATTTCGGAAGACAAGTTGCAGAGACGAGTTTTCTCGTTTTTTTAATCGTGCATTTACAATATTTTATAGGAGCCAACAAATTTGGTGCCTAAAAGCGTGTAGAATGGATATGATTTAACATTTAAATTGAAAACTTCAGTTTATCGAGAGCCTAAAAGTGCCCGTATCAACCTCGGATAGCTCGATTAATCGAGGGTTTCCTGCAAGTCCATCCTACGATGTTTGAGGAGGCTATAAGGACTGCCCACCCTCTTCGAAGACTTGTTTAGTGTTTCATCAGGATAAAGGTTGTACTTTATATTTTTCAATAATGAACCTTAGGTTTTTCTTCCCGAAAATGTAGCTCTCTCTCTCAATTTTTTATGATCCATTGGAGGCGAGGTGCAATGCAGGCTTAATCACTTAACACGTGGTTATACCAACAAGTAAAATTATTGGAATGAACGAAGTAAGAGCGTTTTGCGCCTTTGAGACATGGCGAGCTTATCAGAGTGAAATATGGTAAGCAGGTGACAGGCGGTTCAAGACGATAACGAGTCCATTACCGCGCCTTCAGATTAAACCCGCATATTCGCCCCCTTAATTACTCGAGTGCGAGTGGGCAGCGAAAAACTTGTTAAGTAGGAAGTCTAGATGAATAATAATAAACGGACGTCGAAACACTAAGCGGGAAATTGATATCTCTGTGAATAGAATGAACGGTTTATCTATGCTAACGTCGATGCTGAAAACATGAAATTGTGCTTCTAGGAATATCTTTTGAGGAAGATCTGCTCTTCATCGTTCTGGAAGGGAAACCGTTGTTGATGCCGGGTAACTTTTACGTTGTAGAGGCGTGTAGTAGGGTTGCCAGCTTTCACACCAAAAAGTACGGGATAAACTACGAGTAATTCAAGCCATAGGGGAATCCAAAGATTTCCCACTTAAATGAAATAATTTACTTGACATTTTGTCGAATATAACAAACTCTGTAACTTAACTACTTACAACTAACAGAGATCCTTCGAAGTAGAGATGGGATATCGATATCGATATTCGATATTTCAGCATTGATACCACACATGCGATATTATTGATATATGGATGATCCCCACCGATAATATCGGATTGAAAAACCAACACAAAAGGAAGCAAAAATGGATTTATTGAAAATTGAAAAAGGTCGCGTACCTACTTACTACATAGGGAAAATAGTTCGAAAATTCAAAATAGGAGGTGATTGTTTCTTCTTAGAAAAATGACTTCTCGTCAATGTAAAACCGCCAATTTGTTCAAACTGGCTCCTTTGAGTCTATTCTTTCTGCAGTGAGAACAGAAGTAGAAACAGATGAGAGGTATTGTTTTGACACTTGAGATAACCGTGGTTAACAGGGGTGCTTTGCTAACGGTGGAGATAAGAGATAGTAATATCGATATCGAATATCGATAATATCGATGTTTTGGTTCGATATTTTATCACTATCGATGCCACTTAGAAAAATCGACACCGATATCGATATCGATATTTTCCTTTCGATATCCCATCTCTTCTTCGAAGCATGACTTGGCAAACTTGTCCAACCATCACCAGTTGAACTCTCCATCATGAGTGACTAACATGATTTGAATAGTATGATTCACTATGTAATAACTCTATTATAATAACTACTCTTAACCTAATTATAATACTCTAACTCCGTTATAATACCTACTCTTGACCTAATTATGTTTTAACAACGCAGAACAATCCTACCCAACTTTATATATCTAAATATTCGCAAACTCTCAATAAACTTCAGTCTGATCAATCGTACACTCATTATCTTTCTCCCTATACCGTCAAATCCAATAGCTAAAACATGGAAGTAGCATAACTAAATGAGGTGGACGCGATACCTACACGTTCTACTCCTGTTCTGGACACAAAATGTTGTTCTGTAGTGAGTTGGATAGGGTCACTAAAAAAATGTTGACCCGAACAATCCATGTTAGAGGAGATTACAAAATAGACTCGAATTTATAGGAAGGTTTAGATCTAATATCAACCTCTCACCCCCGAACCCTATTCAGTCGTCCGAAGCTCAATTTGCAATTTCTCGTCTCTTTTTCTCCTTAGGCGAGCTCACAACCGGAGGGTGACCGGTTGGCATAAACAGTGGAAACAAGTCCTAAGGGTTATCCATCTCCCTCTTTTCTCCAGCATTTCCAATAAGCGTTGGCTCTCCTGGTGGGGGTCAGAGGAGGCGGGGTGCTGGAACGCAATATATCCGTCCTTCCCTTCCTCCTGGTTTATATTATACCTACACTGGGCTCCTGGCATATCCAGAGCCACCCACCGTCCCCCACGAAACCCTCAGCTAGACGGTCTTGATGAAAAAATAATAATGCGAGTTTGGTGAAGGGGCCAGTTGCTCTCCGGCCCCTGCACTTTGCCATCCCTTATTTCCATCCCACCGGTGTACCATCTATACTTCCTGGGGGTCCACTTCGCTCTATTGTCCACTTCAAGTGTTTCCCAGCCGCTGAAAATCGTCCGCACAATTTCCCACAATACAAAAGCAGGGGTGCGCGGTATCGAGGCAGTTTTCAGTATTCACATGGCGGTTTTTATATCAACGTTTATCATGTACCTTCTGGATTGTTGTTCGTGAAATATCAAAATTCCCTATCCAAAGCGTTGCCTCGATCCTTCGTCTCATCTGACATGCACGTTCCGTATTATAGCTTTAGCAATATGATTGGATTGATGTGAGATTACAGTACTGGTCAGAATTGGTTATTTCCCTTTGTCACCCAACCAGTTTGCAACCTAGTTAGCAAAACCAGTTTCTTTTATTTTAAGTAGGTAGGTTACCACCAGGTAGGTTAGGTAACCAGGTAGGTTATAAGTTATAAGTGACATGAGGCAGAGAAATATCTCTTGATAGTCTGGATTGATGAGTAAGTGGTTCTCATAGTGTGCAGCCCAGAGGTTTGTGTTGAAAATAAGTAGGTACCTACTCACAACACCAGGATGCTTAAAGACTGATGTCAGCTCTGGCTTCTATTGGCACTATTCCCTCTCTGGTACTTCGTCTTTGATTACCCTCATGAGGTGATAATGCTTTGCTTCGATTGGCTTATGAGGTGCATATCTATCGATGAATAGGTTTTGTTTGCTGTAGATTTCATATTTCTAGTCAATATCTCACCTTATTCAATAATCTACGGGAAACTCGAGAAGGAGGGATAATTAAGACACAACACTGTTTTTTTACTAAGTTGTTTCTGATGAACAGCCTGAATTAAATCCTACCATCTGAATCCAGTACCTCACTTCCGTAAATTATATTTCCATTACGTGTATTTTACGTGGCAATAGCCGCAGGCTTACATACACAAAACCTCTCATGGACCTTCCTTCAACAAGAAGAATTTCCTCGCAGGTGAACTCATCAGCCCAGTCGGGCCAGAATAACGTTGACATGGATGAAAATACTGTGAATATGACATATCATAGTCTTGGTTCTGTAATCTTGGTTAAATCCCGATGAAAACTCTGTAGAACAAGAACTTTTTTTTACTGATGATGGCGAAATCGGTTAACTTTGTAACTCATGATTATCGTGGGAATAGACAACGTTTCGTCTTGGCTCTGAGTTCTCTTTATTGAAATGGGTTTCCACAACTACTTCGCTAGTGATTTAGTTCGTATGTACACGAACATTAAAAAGTCACCATAAGATAGATATGTAATAAAGAAATCAGTCGTGTCGTCTGAACGACAACACATTCGTACTGAATAATTCTGAATTGAACCCCTTTAATTCTTCGAATCAATATCGTCAGACTCCCATGAAATTACGCCTAGATATCAGTTGTTTGCTAATCGTAAACCTCCGCCGGGGTAAAAACGCGCTTCGAAAGTATAACGAGAGCAAAAGCACGCTTCGCCCATAATTTTCACTTCGCCATTAAACGGCTCCGATATTATTCAAGACGGTTTTCCCTCGATACGAAACGGCAAAACGAAGCATCGAACGAGGCATGACGGGGTGGAGGAAAAAAACGTTGTAAATAATCCAAAACAGGCGATCAAAAAACATTAAAATGGGAGCATCTGAGAGGCAGTTAGAAGAGAGTTGGGTGCGGGAAATGCGAGAAAGGGCCTGAAGTTCGGGGGACGCTAATGGAATACATTGTAGGGGTGGAGAGAGGTAGTGGGGTCATAAAACAATACCTTCCTTGTTTCGGGAATTGAAAATGGATGTTACAGCGCCCGGTGAAGGAGAGTGGCAATGCTTTATAAGTCAGGGCTGGCTCCCCTCCTCGCCTGTTCCTCTTTATCACTGCTCTCTATCTCTTTCTTTTGATATTTTTACCTCCTTCGAAAGCCTTGGATTCGGCCTCTTTTTTGCATAGCGCAGTAGTTGTAGTCGTTGGTATAATTCGCAATCGATTTCCAGATATAAAATATAAGTTGGTAAACAATTATCGTTCTTCAGCATTCTTATGGAATTCGATTATGCTCATTTAATAACTGGAGATAGGTACTGTTAGGACGGTTCGCGTGAAAATGATTGATAACGTCAGGCTCCCAACAATCGAATTGGTGGTCTCATGACTATAGATCTCAACCCAGAACTACTTTCCTTTTCAGAGGTTGTATAGAATAAATTAATACTTGATCAACTCATAGAAATATAGGTACTACTGGATGACTGGCTCCGTCTACTTGAAACGAGCCTCCGATTTTGGGGTTTCCCCAGCCTGGGCGGCAAAAGCCTTTCACTGGCGGGCAGATACACGTTACTTACCTACTCCTCGCAATAAAAGTAGAGTTTTATCACACATTAAAAGCAAATAATTTTCTTATTCCACTCGAACATTAGGTGTACATTGCTATGAAATCAATATAAATTACTTTTGCAATTTTCTTCGAATTAGTGGTAGGTATCAGAAAAGGCGATCTAAATTATGAGTGAATGACTCCTCCGTTTTTTACATTTTTCTTATTCGCTTCTTGTCTAACTTCATCTCTTTGCATTTTGTATAGGTATTACTAATAGTACCGATATTGATATAATCTAATAATTCATGAAAAAAAAAAAAATGTTTTGTTAGATTGACGGTGGATTTACAAAAAATGCCGTTCACAGATAATTACTTAGTTTATAATTCAACATAAGTACCACCTTTGTTTTTATTCAATCATGAATATAACAGGGACAGTGAGTAGAATGATAATGAGACTGAAGCTATTATAAAACGGAAACATGATTATTAAATTTCGTTTTCGAATTATTTCGAATTTCGGTTTTGTGTTCTCACGGTGATTGAAACCCCATTATTTTCCTGGTGGTAGAATACAATACCACAAAACTCAGGGATCAACAACGAAGAGGATTTTGAAGCGCAATGACCTCTACAAATTAAGTGAAAATACCCTGAGTAACAGAAGAAATGCATATTCCGCATTCTTTTGCCGTCCAGCGCGGGGAATCCCCAGGTTCGTAGGACCGGAAAACGGGGTTCCCTGTTACCTGAGCTAGCCATCCAGTAGTTTACATCTATGGTTCAACTGTGAGTGAAATAAACTGAAGCCAATTGATGCTACTTTGCCCTAA
>JAEMON010000003.1:6999369-7012357 GCA_030264115.1 Lygus lineolaris | reverse complement strand
AATTTCATCCCCTATTTTCTAACCCTTAGAGAAGACTGACCCTTAGCTTCGACCCACAACTTGACCCCGAAAGGGGCCGGTATACCAAGTTTCATTAATTTTGGATCATGGTAACTAAGGAAAGTGGCGCGTACGGCGGACGGACGGATTTTTTTTAATTCGATTTTTGGATTCTAAGTATCTTGAAACGTAAAACCTCAAATTTTGAGGGGGGGGGTTACAATTTTTGTTTCGTGCTCGATTTCAAAGGTTAATTATTGAAAATAATAAACCAATAGGTACGGTCCTGAAGCGTGGGTCATCTCTGGTATTAGTGCAAATCTGCTGCGATTCTTTGAAGGGAGGATCCTCGCAGGAGGATTATTCGGACCAAAATTCGAAAATGGAAACTCGCGAAGGCCGACTGAAGAAGAGGTACCTACATAAGTTGTACTCAGCAACAGATGTGGTCCACTTCATACAACTCGGTGGGCTAAGGTGGGCAGGGGCACATGCTATGAGATTGGACGATGCTGATCCCGCAAGAGTAGGCCGGAGAAGAAGAGACCAGGTGAGGGAAGAGGAGGTGGACGAGTACATTGCAAGGATAAGATTAGGAGAAGAGGCTGGAAGTCGACGGCCATCGACAGATCAGCCTGGCAGGGTCTTTTGAAGGAGGCCGAGGCTAACCCTTGCCGTTGTCCAACGGGATGGATGAGCAGCCCAGAATATCGGCTACAACACGGGAATGGTGAGTCACAGCAGTCTTAAATGTTGTGGGCCAAATTATTGAAATTGTACTAAATTGCACTTTTACCTTTGTACTAAATTTTCTAATTTAGTACATTGTACTAAATCGAACAATATACTAAATTGTTCTTCGCATTAGTCATTCCACTGTCGTCCAACGTTATCGTTCTCATTGGGATAGGGCTGTCCTCCTGTCAAGCTCTTTGAAATAATAAATCTCAAGTCAATCCAAGATTGAGCATCAAGGTTCTCTTCACATGCGTTCGTATCGAAAGTTGTGAAAAGGCGATGTCAGGTGTTGGGTTACAGAGATAATGGCGGCTTACCACCTGTGGCGGATACTCAACAATAGCCTGAAGATTGTTACGTGTAACAAAGACAGAGTTTTCTTGAATTTCGATTGATTTTTTACGCCAATACTACACTGACGCAGGTATCATATGTGTTGTTTCTGTCTTCCCTGACGCTCGCATTGCTTCCACTGGAGTATAAATCGAATAGGCACTTGTCTGCAAAACTTTGTTCTTTAATTATTTTTTCAAATTGACCTTGAAGACCTCCAATTGAATCAAAACACTTTTTCTTTGTTCAACACACCCGCCTCGTCCATGTTTTCTTTGTGCGATGTTTGTGTTTTACCCAGTAAATTACATCATGCAACAAATACGGATAATCAACAAGAATCTTCTGGTTGGAACAATTTAGCAAAACAGGAAAGATAAATACCACTCCGTCTGGGACAGCGTTGTGTGCAACACAGGGGGTGGACGTTTCACTTCCGGAAATAAACTTGTTTTTGTTTTTACTGCTAAACACAATAATTTATTGGCTATTTTTTATTGGCTGCGCAAAATGTTGTAGTTAAATTTAGTATAACAACTTCGTAATAACGAAGGGTAGGTATAATAAGAAGGTAGGTACCTACCTACAAAGAATAACTAGAGCAGTGCACTTTCTGGAAGAGTCCATCGGAAAATTGCTGACTCCCATTAGAAATTTAAAAAAATATATATACCTATAGCAACAATAAACAATATCAGAACCGGTCAGAATGTATGCAGTTAACCTATCTCAACAATATTATTTTATTTTCACCATGTCACCTCGTCATGAACCTCATACCTACCAAATGAGGAGAAGTGTTGGGAAAACGCCATAATTTAATTAGATACTTTCTTCTTGATTTTGGTTGTAAGCGAAACTTTAACGGCTCAATTCCCTTGTTAAACTATACCGTTGGAACCAATCAATAAAACATCAATAGACAAATCAAATCAATAAGAAATCAATAAGACATTCCTGTAATACTTAGATTCAATAATTACTCATCAATTATGTAATTGTCACTTTTAAATTACGATTGTAACTAAAAAGGGGTCAATTACATAACCTAAGTGTAATTATTCACTCTAGCTACTTGTTTTATTGGTTCTCGTTGGTTCTATTCAATTCTAGAGACTGAAGTGGTCCCATCGACATGGGCATTGAGTGGTTAGAGCCTCATTTACAACCAAAAACAATAGTAATTGAAAAATGGGGTTTACCCAAAACTTGGTAGTTATCATGCAAAAACAACCACAGGTGGTAGACGATCCCGTATATCACCTACTCCCACTAAGGATCTATGATTGGAGAAGGTAATTGTTCATTACACCATGATATGTGTTTTCCAGTAATAATCGTAATCACAATGGCTCTTCAATCATCACTCGTTATAGTCAGTTGTTCATGAATTGCTCGTTGTTGTACCACCAATTTCGTTACCTATTAGGCAACCGAAAAATTTCGTTTTATGTGACCATTGAAAAACTTGGATGGGGTTCATTAATTACCCTATTTCTGCTGAAGTTGGATCTAATTAAGGCGAATCCTCCTCTGACTATGGCTAATTACTTGCCATGTTTTATTAGATGGAGGCCCATTTTCAATTAAATTACGTCATCTGTAATTTGATTTACGGTCCTATTATTTCGTTGTGGTGTAACTGTCGATTATGAACAGTGCATTCGTTCTACTGCTCTTGGACTGGCATGTCGTGTCGACCACAGTGTAGGTTGGTTGGATTTCGTGTTACTATTATGGTTTTCTAATCACTAAATCGGTGGGTAAGAAATATCCCCAATAAAACTGCATCGTAGACATAATATTATGTACCCACTTAGATTATATCGTGATGGATAATATTCTTGGTTATTATCAATTTTTTAGTCCGATTAAATTAATATTTTAGGAGTGTTCTACTCGTCTTATATTTTATGTTTGCAGCATTTTTCTTGTAAGAATTATTCCTTAACGACGATATTAATTTTAATTGTTTCTTCAATTTCAGGTGAGTCCCCACCTGTGTTCGTGAGATTAGTAAGTGGATGCACTTTCTCAAAAGGACTTATTTGTTGATAATATTTCTTATGAACAACTTATGATTCCTACCTATTGTTGGTCGGGAAAATTTTTTAAATGTTGTCCGGATAAAAATATATTTGTAGAGTAAGTCTATATAATTTTGAATTCTCTTTGTAGCTGCTTTAAAAGAAAAGTGACACACCTCGAAATCGCTAACTTTTAAGGGGAGGGATTTTATAGTTGTGTCCCTTTTCTTTTTTTGATTCAGACGTGTAATGTATGTTACGTAATGTAGGTGTTATGTATGTAATTTAAGGAACTTAGGTATGTGTAGGTACGTTCCTCTCCGAATCAATATCTTACTTTTCTAAAAATCGAATGTCTGAAGATTGCAAAAATATAAAATACCAAAAGCAAATATGAGTTCGTAGGTTTGGAAGTGTGGAATACAAATTTTCAGGCCAATTAAATATTGAACAGAATGCTAGTAATTTGATTTTGAAGTTCGCTCTTCATACGAACTCGTTCGTCATGACTAACTTTCAATAGTCCAGGAAATACATCGTTGTTTTGCTATTATGAGATCGAACTGATCTCAAGTTGAACCTCATAATGCAATTCCTTCATCGTTGTGGATCTGAGAGCTCGTTGTTGGGCAGGTAGATAAGCGGTGCTCATAAAACCCACTACGCTCCTTCCAACATTGACAAATATTTACGTTTCTATCTCAGCAGCACTCCTACCCCTCCCTTTCCCCTGTGCTATCCTAGACAAGATATCTTCACGGTGGCTCCAGAATGAAAAACTCTGTAGAAGTTTATAATCTGTAAAGAACCGCTGTCACTCTTCAGGCTTCCTACTTCTGCCAGAGATAAGCCGCTGGGTCGCTCCATGTTAGCGGGAGGGTTTTGTAAAACACTGGCCGAGGTGAGAGCGCAGATATGCAAATGGCCTTTTGGAACACGACCGCTTTTAACTGTTGGCTGTTTTTTAACGGAACTTCAGAGGAGGTTTTTCTGAAGAACGCCGCTGAGGCGGTGCACAGTTTTCTGCGAGGAACTCCATAATGTTCTGCATCTTGGGCCGTTGGGCGTGTGGGTATGTCGATATCATTATCAATGTAGGGCAAGTGATTACCAACATGATTTCACAATTTTATATTACATTTTGTTACAATAATATTACCATAACTGTGGAAATTTGAACATTTGAAACACGATTTCTGTATAGTTGGAAAATTAAGCAACCACAAAATTAGGTTAATTTTTAGGGTAACTCCCTTCCTAAAATGATCGGAAGACGAGTTGAAGCATCCCCCCCCAAATAGGGGTTTCTGCTTAATGCAATACTTTCTTTCCACAGCGGTGGGCTGTGGAAAGTAAAGGAAAATGTTTATGTATATGAGAGGTACTTCTTTTCACTCTTTTCCAGAGAAGGCTGGAGGGATTTTGATGAAATCCCTTTAGGTTATTTTTTTGAAAGCTTCAGATGATGTCCAAGAGCCTTTGTTAAATGAGATTTTCTTAAACGATTCTATCAGAACGATATCCAAAAAGATTTACAAAAAGGTCCAATATGATGGTTATCCCTCGATTGGAAGTGTGCCAAACGGGTCGTAATATAACGATATAGGCGTACGTCATCGAAATGTCAGGGTGGGGGAGGGCTCAAGGTCCGTGATTTTGTAACGAAACTACGGAATTTTGAGTCGGAAAATCGTAGCTGTGGGTTTTCGGAGTGCTGAATCCGAATTAGAAGTGCAAGATTCCGACCCACTGGAATATACCTCATTGCTACGACATGGGAGCTCACTGAAGGAGTGAGCCCAATGGAATTTGGGATTTGAGCCTTGGACTTTGTACTCGGTATGTACCTACCTGAGTTGTTTATCAGTGCTCTATCAAAAATGCTTGGACCTGAGCACTTGGACAACCCAAACTCCAAGCTTAGTTCCCTCGTCAACATTTGTTTTAATTACCCCAACTGGGAAGTAACATTTATTATAATGAGGGATAAAGTTAGTGTTCCTGAGAATGATTTGCTGACAGACGTTAATATTGACGACAAGAAACCTCCCCACAACCGTCGGAAGTCTTCCATATTGATGAATTCATACTTCAAGCCAAACCACAAAGCAAACTACAGAGAAACACGAAAACGGCCCTAAAATAGAATTCTAATGGTCACTCCGAGACCGTTGAAAAGGAACACGATATGAGAAACTATTCGTTCCTAAGGAAGCCACAGATTTCGGTTTTAACGAGTGGGTTACTCTGTTTTACCCCTCCACAACACTCATTTTACGACGCTAATCTCAGAGCCCGAATGCAAAGCGGGTAACTGGGCATACAAAGTTGACTATTTCGTGTTGAAGCAGTTAGTTGGAGGAAAAGCTAGAAAGGTAGATCAATATTTGTGATAGCTCCGAGGCCTATTTCGTGCTTCGTGTCGGTAAGGTTCTTTCTTCTTGGAGAATTTTTTTAATAAAACGAACCCCACGGAGGAAAATTAGGGTGGTGAAATGGTGTAGGAAATGGAGTTTTCCATCAATCCCATCGATGAGACGACAACGAATTAAACTTTGTCGGTGAGATACTGTATTAAATTTTGTCCTTAAATTAAATACGGCATTAAATTTTGTCGTTGAATACCTACTGATTAAATTTTGTCATTGAATACGACAAATTATAAATAAATAAATTATCATTTGTCGGTGCAATACGTATTAAGTTGTGAGATACGTATTAATTTTGTCGGTGTGAGTTTAAAGTTAGTGGATAGTTGATTTTGTTTGCAATTTGACTGGTAAAATCTAGTGAGGATATTATAATTATAATGGACCATTCGTATAGGGAAAGGCCTATACCCTTGCAAATGGTGCCACAATAAGGAGAATTTTATTGAACTATCTGCAATAGATTTCTGGACTGTCCCACCGTACATTTGATTCAATGTGTCTCTAAAACCTTGAAGATGTATGACATTCAAAATCAGTAACTTTTGATCTTTGAGAATTCACTGAAATTACTGGAAATGGAATTACCTTCATTTTGATACGATTTTTATCCTCTTCAGGCCGTCCCTATTGTACAAAACTATGTACCTTTGTCTATACCTACAAAGTAAATGTGATATTATTTTCGTTGCGAATATTCCTACACCAGAATAAGATATGTTAGAATTCCACTTTTATCCATCGTTAAAATCTAAAAACACAATATTAGACATGATAATTATCTAATTAGATGGCTTACGAGTATTTAGTGGAGTATAATATATCGTAGTTCAAGCATCAGGGAGATGGGTTGACTTCTGGTTTGACAACTGGTGTGGAAACACAAACCATTATTTTCCCGTAATATATAATGGAGTTCTACACTGTGAATGCATTAACCACCAACGGAATCCAGAATATTATATTGTCCAAAATAAACGGTCAATTAAAAAAAAAATATATCATTCGAATTTGACAGGTCATTCTTAAAGATAACAATGGTTAATGGAGACTACTATGGATATTACAAACTTTAACCAACATTGAAATCTTAAAAACTTGAGATTAGACATATCTTCTAGAGGCCTCATTTTTGCAGAGTATATTGTCCAAAATGAACATTGAAATTGCAACAACAACAACAAAATCATCAACATTATTTTACTTGTATTGATGTTTTCAAAGATTGCCATGGCTTAGTTGTTGAGACTGCTAAGGATATTGTGAAATGTTATCACTGAAAGTCATTTCCCAACTACGAGTAATTTGAAAGGGTTTCCAATGGCAAACAAGCGTGTCTCTCCATATAGACCGTGAAATAGGAAGGAGATGATCGAAAAAGGAGACGAAACCCCCTTTTTTTTCAAATCCGAAACACCCTTTAACAAACCAACCCTTTTCCAATTAATGGGAACGTCATGACTTGGGAGGGCGCTCTCCTTCAAGCTCCCCTTTAGATTTAAATTAAATGTGTCAAATCACCCCCGACTCCAATAAATATCCGATCGAGTTAAGTCTTTACCCCCACCGCCGCCTCACCGCTTACCCGATACTCGATCGGCCCCTTCGTCAACCCGCAACATCCCTTCGACCTCCCAGGCTGTAATTTAGTGTCCAATTGAAGAGCTGGCAACGATGAGGTTAATGGAAAACTCTATTTCCTATACCATTTCACCAGCCCCCATTTTCCGCCCTTATTTTCTTCCGTTTATTAAACGCTCATCGTGGCAGGCATTTTTTCCTCTTGAAACTGTTGGAATAATAATTTTTCTTGTCCAAAACGTTTCTCTTATTCGAACGAGCATCACAATGTCTATCAATATTGGCTTTTCCACAATATTTTCCTGAGTGTCTCGATCACTTTAAGATTTTATTATTTTCCAGTCGTTTAAATTATTATAAATATACATAACGATTTATTATTTTCGATTTAATAACGATTTTATGATAGATAATTAAATACCTCACCACCTGATCTATGGGCTAATTTTCGACTCAGTCGATCTGGGAGCTCAATTTTCGCCCCAGTTGACGGGGGAGAAAAATTTTTCAGACACCCTCCAGTTATTATGCACCTACTCGTTGCAAAAATGCCCACCTTCAGCATGCCCCTTACTCAATTCCGTCAGCCAAAATTGATTTGCGATTCTCATGAATTTCTGTTTTCATTATTTTGCCCTGTTCGTGCCTTTAGCCCTCGTACAGTCCAAGTGGTCTCATTCGATTCGCAAAATGGCAAACTATTTGAAATTCAAAAATTACACATTTCTGTTGAGATTTTGAAAGTTCATCCCCTACTTTTTACACCCCTTCGATTTCTAAGGATTGATGCCAAGTTTACAGGCAAAACTCGACGCTAAATGGGCTTATTCGCCATGCCAAAGGTAACATAAAAAGTGCAGGCAAGTTTGAGGGGCGTTTATAGAAAGGTTTTCTCGCTCGATTCTAGAGGCCTATTGCAATTATACTCGTAGTAAACCGAATCCAAATCTCCAAATTTAATTTTCAATTGCGAAAGAATAACAAATTTGTTTGATATACAAGCAATGTATTTGTTCGTCGAAATTGTGGAACAGCGGTTAATTAATAATACAAAATATATACCCAGTCGATCATGTTATTCGAAGCTGAACATTCATAAAACTCAAAGTTTGCCTGCTCGTTTGTTTGTTTGTTTGTTCCTTATGCAAAGCCAATGCGACGTTGAGTGAGTAAACACATTAATTTGTTAATAGGGGAGGTTCGCGTGATTTAACTACTCTTCACAGCAAATTCAACGTAGTGTTATCCGTTACGTCAACTTCACGTGATGATTCCAACTGTACCAGCAAGTTTTCTGAGAGTTCAGCCGTTCAGATTGAAACTTGGTATTGAAAACGTCATATTAATTTCCTATCGAAGGGCATTGGGTTGTCAAATGTGTCCCATGCTCAGATTTATCAACACGGAGGTATCTACCAACTACTTACCTACACCACCACCTGTCTCCTCTATCGAAATACCATCCATAGGCAAATTTAGTAAATAGTAATAGAGGTCCAGTTGACCTTATAAAATGATAAACTTACTATCCCTCTGCATGGTTGGGGAAATAAGAGTGAAACATTTGCCATTAATAATTTTGAGGCAAAAAAATTGTCGCCCAACGTGGGGCTCGAACCCACGACCCTGAGATTAAGAGTCTCATGCTCTACCGACTGAGCTAGCCGGGCGCTTGCGGTGTTAGTGGGCCAACGCGGTACCTGAGATATGTAGTGAGGACTCTTAGCTTTTTCCCTCAATCAGGGCCTCAACAATAAATAATTCACAATCTAGATCTTGGGTATGAAAGGAAGAATACTGGATCATAGGTTAACTATTATCATACATACCTATAATACCTCCATATAATCTATATTATTTATTTCACCTCACATAATTTTTGTGGGTCTATCATGCTCGAACGGGTGCACGAATCTCTAATAGGTTTTTTTTTTTTTTTTTCAAAATGATCGGGGAGCTCACAGACCTATATTATTATGTCGTTACATTCTCTTCAGCTTTCCTTAGTGACTCATTATTTGAGTAAACAAGTTCATACCCAATTAGGGAAAGTTCGTGCAATTTTCAAATGGTCACGTCGAATTCGGACGTTATGAAATAGAACTTTTCCTGGTGAATTCAACGATGCCAGAACGATTTCATTGAGAGAGCCATTCTGATTCCATTAATCGGGAAATACCATGTTCGCATATTATATTGTTGGAGTTGATTGACAGATAACATGACGTCAAGCTTTTGATGAACCGATTTTGGTGCCTTCATATAGGTACCTACCTTTCAAGGCTAGTCTGTCTGCCCGCAGGGCGGTGAGGTTTACTAGTAAATAATATTATTATAGGTAGGTACTTACCTACATTCGGACACCTCAGCACTTTCAAAGATCTTACTGCGCATTTTCATGCCTACTCTCTACTCCTACTCTATACTGCCTATTCTCCAGCATTTTTTGCAATAGGTAGTTTCTTTACCCGTTTTAGGAACATGTTTAATGTTTGATGGGCCATTCTTGTAAGAGATGGCTCAGCACCGAAAGGAAGAATCTGATTAATCATTACTTCTTTCATTTTTGTTCCTCGTGGTAGGTGAGTAGGTAATCTTCAAAAACCTGAAAATTAATCGATTAAAGAAAAAAAATCGTGGTATTTTTAAACTTTTTTTATTCCGAAGCATCTAATGCCGTCTTCTGGAATGGGCTCTACTACTTGATGCAATCGAGTTTATGTCCATGAGGAAATTCCATCCGAAAATACCTGGTAATCATGAAATAGGCATACTTGCCTACATTACATAGTAAGGCAGTCAAAGCGAAGTCAAACTTCAACTGGAACGAGAGAAATCTCAAACTGCAAAATACGCAACCAAGAAACTCGACGGGAACATTCCGTCAACCTTCTTATAACTGCTTTTAATTAATATTTTTTGTTCGTTTCGGAATGAACTGATCGACGGTGTATCCAGTTTTCAGCATTTCTTCACCCGGATCCGGCCAGGGTTCCGAGAAACACTCCTTCTAAAACTCCGAGTATGAACTCCTTATTGAGAAAGCGTAAAATTTTTTCCGCAAAGCGTTTTATAATTGCCGGCTCAAATCGGGGACTGAGGCATTCGATGGTTGCTCGTCGATTGTAGAAATTACTGTAGGTGGAATTAATTGTTGTTTTTACAGGTAGACGATCTTCACTATCCAAGGATAATTGGACGAGTAGGTATATGGCCAGGTTGGCAGTTGAGGGAGTAGAATTCTTTCAGCTTCTCCTATTTTTTTGGTATACAAGTAGAAATCCTGTCGAAGCACAACAATTTTCTCATGGTTTGTGATTTCTCATCTATTCGGAGCAACTTCCCTCCTCTGAGAGTTTAGTGTCCGTAGGCTCCGTCTTTCTTCCCCAAAAATATGATTGGTGACGAAATATGATAAAGTACGTAATCTACAAAGAATTGGTCGCTCAGCTCTTCAGTTTTGTTCAGAGAACATTGGATTGTGCGACACACATTAGATAGGTAGGGGAGACCTGGGCTTTTTGCATCGATGATAGTTTCTGATTTTTCTACTTTTTTGTATGATTCTTAGAGAGATTCTGAAGAATGTGCTGTCAGTCTAACTGCTACAAAAACCCACTTGGATCCATAATTTGGAAAATGAAAATGTTTCAAGGCCCCGTTCATCCGTTTTGCCGAACGCACCTGAGTGTGCATACCCATTGGTGCAAGTTGGCATAGGATGGATAAGTTTGACAAACGTAGTTAAACTGCAAGAAAAACTTGGCTCATTTATTCATGAGAAAGAAACATGTTAGTTAATCTTCACACAGTGCAAAAATATTCATATTAAGGGTTCATTGAAGGTGGCTTTGTGGCTTCATAAAGCAGAAATGTTGGTTTCTTGCTGAACAGGCGGCGAGTTTTTTTTACAATTTTGTTTTTTTAATATAATTATGGAGTCTTCTACTTCTGGCCATCTCCAATATTTCTGGTCGTTCACTATTGCTGCGATTCGTCAATCATCACCGATGTCCACGATTTTCCCAGGGTAATGTAACAATGCAATATGTAACAACAACATAAACATTCATATTTAATTAATTGTTAGGTACAGCTCTTATTCAGGTCAATAGCTGCATATAGACATGACATCCCAAAGAATCACTCTTTTCCATTCACAGTCAAGTAGATATTCACAGTTTAGTGTATGTGATCACAAGAGACTTCAGCTTTATGATGTTTATTTGTTGATTTCAGGTCATTTATTCTATGACTTTTATGAAGTTTATTTTCTCATTTGGCGTTGTTTATTTCCAAAAATTGGACATCTTATGATGTTAAAAAAAGTATGACATTATCGTCAAATCATTTTTGTTCATTCTACGTGCAACAGATTAGGTTGGTCAATGGAAAAGAATATCTATTACTGGATAGAAGGATTATATTTTATACTCTATTACATATTCACGACATTTATTATTTACAATATTTACATAGTAACAAAATTTAACAATTCAATATTCAAAATTATCATTATAGGTAAAACACAATTAAATTTTGTTCAATGTTTTATAGAGAAGTTAGTGCGCTTGTCGGCCAGAAGTGTCTTGAATAGGGAAAACGAGCGCTCGACGTCAGCAGAGGAGTTAGGTTGCGGTAAAACAAGTTATGGCTACGTAAAACAATAAAACTGAAAATGTACAAATTAATTTACTGAGTAAATTTGGTTTATTTTTATTTGGTTTATATTTACAAAGAATTTCTCCTCCTCCCTCGTCCATGTCCCATAGAACAGACACTTTTGTGGAAGGTGCGTCTAACCGGCGGCCTTGAACAGTGTGAACGGGATCACGATCTCTTGATGTTTGACTGAAACAGAAGCGGTTTGCCAACTAACCCGTTATGCCAACTAGCCTCGGTCTCCCTCCTACTTCGGAATGAAGTAATGATAAAATTGTCAAGAATAAATCGGACAACCTGTCCCATCCTGAGATACTGGAACAACCTCCACCAAGACACGTTAGGTTTGTTCCATTTTGCGAACGGCGATGAAATTCTTAGAGGATGGTCATTCACTAACCCTTACAATCCCTTGGAATCTCATCAAAATGAGTGGAATATTCTCGGATTTTTGACTTTGCAACAAATTTAATGAATAAACAAGCAATGTCAATTGCTTGTTTAATTGGATTATTAAGCAATCACATTAAGACCATCTCTCAACTACTTATTAGTCTTTAAGCGATATCGGTCCATTATGTACTAAGAAATGGGTTTAACAAAATATACACATTGGCGCATGCTCTACGCTATACATCGACCTAACAGTGAACGATTTCATGGGGTTTGAATCAAATTAAGTATTTATTTTATACAACGCAGGCAAGCCCATTAAACAGAATAATTCAATAAAACAGTGGCGGAATCACAAGAAATTTAAAACATCATTAAAAAAATAAATAGATAGATACACTTCTATGAAGTAAGCATAATTTATACTATAAATGAGATGGTTGAGACGGCAGAAAATGTGGAACAGGTGAAACTACTAAAGAAAAAAACGTCTGCCAAGTTGGGTTGGCATTACAGCTTCCTCACTTTTGTAACATAGAAGAATAGAATCAGTTAGTGAACATTTCAACGACATTGTTAGAATAGTTTTTAACAATAAATTTCAAGTTTGCGCATGCACATCACTTATCCAATTTTGGCGAAATTCATAGGTAGGTAATTGTCTTGGAGTCAGCCCCCAACTACCGAAATTGAGCGGAATCTGTCCTTCAGGAACTGAGAAATAGTAGTTTCAGGAAATTTACGTTAGCGCATGGGCACACGCTACTAATGGTCCGATGGTTACTAAATTAATAGGGAACTGAATAGGGGTCAACCTCCAACTAC
>JAEMON010000003.1:6941034-6953099 GCA_030264115.1 Lygus lineolaris | reverse complement strand
GTAGTCCTGTTGGCAGGTAACTCCAATCTTCGAGGCTCAACAAATCGACCCCAATTTCTGTCAACGTAATAGTCCAAAGTGCCGCGGACGGTAGCGCAGTGTGGCGGATGGACGGATTTTTTTTCCCGAAATCGACTTAGATTAAATGGGGTCTGCGCATGATTTTTTTTTTAACAATTTTTATTGAAAGAGATTCGATTCAAAATCGAAGAGAAATGTGAACGTTTGAAGAAATGCGCGCGGAAATGGAGCGCGCTGATTGGTCGAAGCGCATCCATGCTGACTAAGTATAATATCCACGAACGATTTTTAAAGGGACAGCAGGGGTGTGACGTACGTACTTCTGGAGGTACCTACGTCACACCCCCCCACCCGCGAAATTCAAAACATTCCATTTTAACATGACGATTTTTGCTCCCACATGGAGTTTTTTGTCCTGATAAATAGTGTTTACTAGTCATGGCAACTCAAATAACATAATTAATGGGTTTTTTCCAATTTTTTATCTCATGTGCAGACCCCATTATGGATAATACAATTTTTTTGGGGGGGTGGGGTTGAAACGATTTATTTATTTTGCTCGGTTCCAGATGTTTACTGAAAGTGATTAACCAACATTTGAAACTAGTACTCGGTGGGATTTTGTAGAATCCCTCAGAAATTGCGAATTCCCTGTAAATTATTGCTCCCGTTTTCCCTGTCAGGACTGTTGGAGTTGGTTGCCAAAACTTGTAATTAGCGAGCAAGACTGAACATCAATTAGTCCATGTGAGGGTCTCTCGGATCCATCGCGTTAATATTACAAGTAGGTCCAGTAACCTGATTACTTCGGGACAAAGTTCAGGGAGGGAGCATTAGCATCAGGCCGCAAATCAGTAATGCACCGTCTGATGAAGTGCAACTCGCGATAATTAGCATAGCCTTAGGAGAATCGCCGAAAGGGGCAGGATGGAGGGGAGAGGGTTCAACGATCCCTTGAATAATTGAATGACCTTCAGACTGTATTTTGAGCAACCCAAGTTTCGAGTTTGGCTCCGAAACTGGTGAAGGGTTCGAGGGAAGCTCTCCTAACTGAGTAACTGAGTACTGTGTCCATTACTAACTTGATTAGAAGAGGGAATCCTATTCCATGCCGCTCAGAGCTGAAAATATCCTTCAAGCAACGTTCTGAGAAAAGAGTCGTATTGCAGTCATCGGGTTTTCGACCGGATGATCTTCGCCACTGTAAAGAAAGTGGAAACTGGTTCAGGATTAAATCAATTCAACCAATTAGATCTAATTTAGTTCTTGTAATGTGGCCCACTGGGATTCACTGGTAGAGATACGATATTTCACCCTAGATTTTAGGTATGTACCTAGAATGTTATACCTAGAAGGGGACACAACACCTATTGCCTACTGAGTGTGCTTTATAATTTCTACCTACTGAGCTTAGGAGAGGGAGGAAGGACTTGTTAAGTAACACACAGAAATAGGTAATGATTTGACGTATATTATCCTATAAATAGGAGGCTTTGGATTCTAAAGGGAGGATGAAGATCATGTGGGAGATTCCTATCTTCACGGTTTGAACCACATGGGTAAGGGAAAGAAATTTTGAATAGAATTGAGAGGAACTTACGTGTTTGGCTGGCAGGAAAAGACTAGGATGAGTGGGTTTCGTGGGTTGTTCCTTCAAGTGATAGCTCTCCCAGAGCTGTTCTTTGAACGAACAACCGTGACTCCGTCACATTCTTTAGATGCGTAAATTAATTCATAAAATGTACGAATTCATGAAATTTATGGTGTAGCATTTAATGCTGCACCACTGCTGGTCGCTATCATTGCTAAATATCCTTCAAGTGACATCCTGGAAGGAGAATCGTATTGCGGTCTTCACGGATTTCGTCAGGATGGTCTTCGACTTCGTCACTGTAAAGAGAGCAGAGAGTGTGATACAGCATTCAATCAGTGAAACCAACATTAGCTCTCATTTAGTTATTCAAATTCGTAAATTAACTCATGAATCCTACACCGTAGTTAGCCGCTACCAGAGCTGAAAATATCCTTGGAGCAATATCCTGGAAGAAGAAACGTAAAGAGGTCTTTGTGGGTTTCGTCCGGATTATCTTTAACTTCTACTCTATAAGGAGAGTGGAAAGTGTGATACAGGATCCAGTCAATGAAACCAATTAGTTCTCATTTAATTCTTCAAATTCTCAAATGAATTAATAAATCCTTCACCGCAGCTATAAAGAGAGTGGAGGGTGTGAAAAATTAAACCAATTATCTCTCATTTAGTTGTTCAAATTCGTATAATGAACAGCGATTTGAATGATCCTGTATATTTTGGCTGTCGTTAGAGTCAGGAAGTGGGATTCCGCTCCTCCATTATTGACCAGTGATCACCTGTCCATTTCTTATAGATCAGACGATACCTACCCATTTTGCCTTTCGGTATTTTTGAACGCGAATTGGTTCCGCGTTGGTGGCCAATTCCATGGATGGTACGTCATGCATCTGCGTACACTTGAAATTCCCCCAACATCGATTACTTGGCACCTAATGGTAATGGTCCGGTTTCGGGTGGTCTCTAGATTAATGTCATCATGATCAAATGATAAGTAGTCATCACTGGCAGGCGCATGCGAAACTCCGAACTAGTTACTCGTATTCCAAAATTTTTATCGAACTTGTTGGTTAGCCCCTGGAGCCTATACGATTACTATATAAAATATTTCATCGTTATTTTAGGGAAAAATAGATCGAAATCCGAAGAGTGGCAGGATTACTCATAGTTGAAAGGAGTCTCCATTCTGCTCCAACTTATGCGTTTTGATGCGCTTGAAATTCGACTTGAAATATCATTATCCTATTGCCTTCCTTTATTGCTGTCTAGCAATATTTGAGGAATTACCTACCTAGGTACCTATGTTCTTGAATAAATTTGCCGTACCTAGAAGTATAATTTATTCATCATAGGAAATAATACGCCAAGGTACGCTTGGGAGACTAAAACAAGTCATTGAGTTGAAATCTTCCACTCTTCAGGGAAACGTTAGAATTGTGAGAAATCCGTCTTCAGAGGACTTGAGGCTGGGTCATCCATCCGTCCTTACTTGGTAATGTCCGTATGCAGGCCCATCATGATCCCGCGAGGCGTAAATATTCCTCCTATCCTGGAGGTATGCACGATTCACAATTATTACTTTGCCGGCTTTATAGAGAGAAACGAGCTGACCATCCTTATCTGCCGATCCGTCTGACTCACCTCATGACTCAGTACGGCCTCTACTCCACCTCACACTCTACGGGACAAATAATCATTAACCTTCTGACCTTCCATTGTGTTTCTTTTTCTCCCCTTTTCAAGTTGGGAGGTGTAGGCTTTAGTAGGCAGTTCGTTTATTTGTCTTCCCACGGACGAGTAAATTGTGGCCATTTGCCTTGTTTGAGTCGCATAATTTGTAGGTTACTGTTTTGCTTGCTGACTACCGATGCCTTACGTTCCTGCAATAATTCGAGAAACGTTTATGTCCTCCAAAAAGTTCACTCGCTTTTTTTTGCGTTTCAAAGCTTTTTGAACAAAGTTGGTTCTGTGACTATCAATCTGGTCCATTTTTACTTGTCTTGAGTTAAACTTCAAAACTATCAGTCCGATTTTTTGAAATTTTCAGGGGTAGCTTGTAGGCCCCCAGAATGTCCTCCGAGAAGCTCATCGTCCACGTTTACTGACAACATAATTCAACATAATTGGCGAACACATTTTCGACTATTTCTGTCAACTGATAAACGTCAGCACGATCGGGAATTTCTTCAGGCGAACTTATCATTACACACCTCTGTATGCACTGCTATTCAAATTATTGTTATTATTGTAAATTACTGCTATTCAAATTATACCAATTAATGGCTGTCCTTTTTTTTTTTAAAGCATGGAACATGAGTTATGTTTATTACGAAATCGAGGATCGAAAATGCGACCCCAAAGTAGCGCATATTTCTAATTTCTAAGCTATTCAGTCTATGAAGCTATAATTGGGTATGTGGAGGCTACATCTCTTCTATATTACCTTTCTCATCTTTTATCATAGGAGTTGTAGAATTTTTTTTTGTTCCTCATATTTTCTGGCCAAAATGTTTTAATAACTCCTGGATTCTTCTAGATTTCGAATTCCAGTTTTGGCTGACATTAACAAGTTTTTTTTAATCGATATATTTAGTGAATATTAATAGCATAACAACTGAACATTAATGCCCATCTTGTTGATATACTTGCGGACTGTACTTTTTGTTAACAATTATTAAAGTTAACCGCCCAATGGCTATGCTCTATAGAAGAGAGTACGCAACGCACAACACTGTGTCGTGCATGGCTGTTCATGTGGGGTTTCTACTTGAACATGACGGATTCCTGCAAAGACTGATTCAATATTGAAACATTTTACACATCAGTATTTAATTACCACTCATGTTTTAAAAAAGATATTGGTAAGTTAGCAAAGGTGATATTTGTCACCAGGTGATACCTATTGGTTGATAGCAATCAACATACCTGTTCGTTATGAAATAATATTGACTTCGTTCTTACACATTATTCATGTAAGATATTTCAAAGTGAAAACCCGCGTGAGAAAATTGCTTATCATTATAATAGAAAGTGTTGCTATTTTTAATGCGGTTGTGCACTTCAGCATTTGCGTGCTCTTTGTTACCTAAATATGAATGAGATACCTCGAAAAGCCTCATCAGACACGCTCTTTAAAGAACTTTTCATCCATTGTGGACTCCTGTGGCCGATTCAGGTGGACCGCCGAGTGATGAACAGAAAAGAACAACAAAAAATCCGAGCTCAGGGTCACTCTCCTCTGGTATTAGGTTTTTTTTTGCTCCAGAGCTGAAAGGCACTGCATTAGTTCCAACCATCATTTGGTAACGCAATATTATGGTCATCGCGATGCGAGATTCGGAGAACGTATGGATTCGGTTTTGAGGCAAAATTATATCACAATCGTATTCTGGAATCTTGCCATTTTCAGTGACTGCAGTGCGAGTGAACTATAATAATATATATAAACGCATTTCAATGATCTATACAATCATGTTATGTATACGAGAGCACTTGCCACACCTACTTGGAAGACGTTTTGTGGATGACTCCCAGCCTAAAAACATCAAACTGACATCATGATGAGTGCCCCACTCCAGCTCTTTGACGAAGCTACGGAACCAAGTTATTCCTCATAAGTATGTAGCTACTTCGTGCTTTGAAGTGGGAATGGATATGGATTGTCTTGAAATGAAAATACACCGATAGAATTACTTGTGTCGGTATGTTTAGATAGCGTAACGAGTTAATGGTGAGTGCGTAAGGATTGGAGATAAGAGGGTTAAATACCGAATCCTTAATACCAGTTCACAGGATGGCTTCGCAGCTCTTTTTCTGTTATCGTCCAGCGCGCCCCGAACTGAAGCCTTCACTTCACAACAATTATTTCATAATACCCACGCAGTTCTATAATGAATATTTAAATTATGTAGAGCGGTTCTAATGATCCTGATAATGAGAAATGTCCGTTATTGAATGTATTCAAATTGTGTATTTTCCTATAATGCAACACCCATCCACAAAATACGGTATTCCTAACTGTAAAAAGCAAGTTTTTACCCAAAGAAACGCGATATTTTCGCCGATATTTCATCCAGTCTCAATAATAATAATAGTACAGAAATACGTGGGAAATATACCAAAACAATGGCATCATTGTACGTATATTAATTTATGTACTGTCATCATAACCAGCAGGTACATTATAGCGTTTTGGATATTGATGTACAACTCTCAGGTTGATGTTCTTTCAGATTATTACCAAGTTTTATTTCTTACTAGCAAAGCTTTTCACACCAAAATGTTTTGAATTTGTGTTTGTGGTAACAAATTAGTAACTAATGTTCCTCCACTTTACATTATTTCTTGTCTCCATGTGATTGATTGGAATTAGATGGGAGTGGGACCGAATAGAACAAACTCTCAGCTTGTAATTTAAGCTCGAGAAAATTCTAAAAAGGTCCCATTAGTACAAGAACTTGATGTTGACCTGATTTCTGTATGGAATTGATTGCCTCCCAGCAGGTACTTTCAAACCGCAATAGAAAATTACAGCTGAACTTGTTGAAAGCAGTTGTGTGAACCACTTGGGAAGGAGGGGAGTATGCTAGGGGAGTTGAGATTTTTTAGGGTTGCTCTCACTAGGGGCGCTAACTTTATGCCAGGAAACTATGATTCCATCACATCTTTCTCGTGTCCATCAAACCTGCAGGAACTCCTCGGAGTGCTTTCAGTTATTCTTCCTAAGTAGGACTAGTTGTCTTTTTTTTAAGTATAAATTATTATTATTATGCACATCTAAAGTTATACTCACTGCTCCGGGAACAGCTGAGCCAAACAACATGATAAATAACATCGTAAACATGATGATCGATTAAAAGTCGGCAGTTTCAACCAACTTCAATCAGATGCTAGACTCGTTACCGCGATCCTCAGTCATTGTTCGATCATTTTTTACTTGAAAGCCAGAAACATAAAGACATAATACTCGGTTCCAAACAGATATTTTTTTTAATTTCAACAAAATAGTTTATCCCAAAAACTAATTCATTTGCGGTATTCTGTTGGAACTCAAACTCAACCACAAAGGAGAATACACAACTCTCGAACAACGGGAACATGTGAGAGAAAAAATTACAAAGAAAAAACTATATTAACCAAGGCACTCCTAGTTGCTTGCTTCCTTCTTTTTTCACCAAGTGATTCTCGATTTTATTTTTAAGCCACCTGGAGAACGGCATACGTTTTCTTTAGTTTTCCTCACCATCGCATATCCGCGAACATTGCTTCAAATTGACGTCTTTCTCCATTTTCTTTCGACGCAGGAAGGTCTCGTATTGTCGCGATAGCATTAATTTCAAAACCGCGGAGGATTTGTATTTTACTGCACCGTAAAACCTTCCACGGGGTCCGCAAGAAATATTTCAACTCGCCGAGTTTGCCGTTAAGTTTTATTCTTCGAAACGTGAGTGTAAGTTACGTGAATACGGAATGAAAAACGTAAATCCATCCATCTCTGAAATGTTATTCGGCGGGAGGAGGTCCCACACTGAACTGATGTTGTCAAATTGCGTTGCAGTATTTTCATTCGCATCGATAATTTGAATTGAAGACTGGTTGTTGTGATTACGAGAAAACATTATTATACCTAGAGCTACATAGTTATGTTGATCGTTTGTTACGTTTTTTGAAATATTTTAGTAGGTACATAGGGTGTATAAATAGGTACATCGATAGTAAATATAAATGTCCTTCAATATAAAATCAGTAAACATAATTACAAAATACAAGATTGTAGATGGGCATCAAAATTAGATCTTGATTTAGATAGGGGAAAAGGAAACGAGTATAATTGGTGACGAGAAATTGTTTAGGAACTGATGTAACTATTCCCGAACGTGTGGGGGTGGTCATACTATCGGAAGGATAATAAAAAGTCTCAAAATCGGCAAGATGATTGGGCAAATCTTAAGTGAAGGGTGAATAATCTTATAAATTCATTGTGGGTGAACTCCGTAAAAATATGAATCATACTTACATTAGAAACTCAGATTCAAATTAAAACGCTGCAAATTATTATGCAAGGTTTCGGAGTACAAGTAGACCTCAATGTGGTATGTAGCCGGATAGTTAACATCGCCGCTAATCGAGGAGATCTTGAGCGGATCATTATCTTTAAAAAATGTAATTCAACATTTCGGTTGAAATGTTGTCCAGAGGGGTGGTTAGTAGGTAATACTATGAGGGCGATCGGGCACTAGAACTGTTTCGAATTTTTCAGTAATAAATTTTCATGTTTATTGATCCTTGTTCTACACCACACGCCCGCCCGTTCCCTCATCCTAATAATGTTACGTACAGCATTACGGATTCTAGCTGGTGAGATTTTATTCCTCCGCATGCGTCAACCTGAGTACAGGAGATGAAAATATCTTTGGCGGCAGCCTGCACTGTGCCGGTATGAGTACCCAGCCAGTAAGTTTCTCTGTCATTTATGCGTACTATATGGAGCAATCAGCGATGATGTCAACGTTTCACGTACGATGTGTTAAGGTTTCACTGGCGGATGCGATCGTGCGTTTCTAAGACCATCAGCTCTTCGTCCCAAATCAGTGCGTTGAAGCCTAGGGCTGGACGTCCAGTGGACGCGAATTTGCCGAAGAGTAGAACGCGATTTCGAACGGAGAGGCAAAACGGGCTAACTAGCGAATTCGCCGTTCGCCTCTTTGCGCAAATTCGCGTCCACTGGACGTCCAGCCTAAGCGAAATGTTCGGTACAAGTTCTACTCCTCCTGAGAAGACTGCCGATCACGTCCGCGTCGTTGGCCAGATTAGAATGACTCAACCAGATATGGTTGGCTTAGTGGGCTTGGTTCACTTGACTTATGTACTGGTCACTAGATAAACACATTCTGTTTAGTTAGGTATGTACTAATTCACTCAATCTCTACCACATGACCGTTAACATGATAACAGTATGATCGTGAATGGAAGCCTCAAGCCAAGGCTGAGGTAGAAGGAAATCAGGTAAGATATAGGATTATATTACGAAGGGGGATGACCAAGAGGCTGGGAGACGAGGGATAAGGATGGGGAGATGAGGGGAAAATAAGGATGGGAGAGGGAATAAGGATAGCAGGAGCGTGAGGGGAGGAAAGATGATTGATGCTGGAGCCGCTTGGGCCGGACAATAGACCGCTAATTACGCTGGTAGCTACCGTCTACAAGGCGGTGGGACAGGAATGACTTTATAGCACACGCCTCCACCACCATTCCGGCTTTGTAGTCCACAAATCTTCCAAGCTTAACATAACCTACAATAGTGCGCTGGTGAAATATAGGTTTTCCAAGTCAAATGCACCTAATTCAGAATTTTCCGAATCAAACTCTGAATTTTCCGAACCAAATTCTGAATTTCTCATTTTTATTTAGAATTTCCGCAACAGATAGGAATTTTACGGGATGTAGAGCATTTTTTCAACAGAGGATTTTTACGGGGTGTAGACAATTGTAGGTCAAAAATACCATTAAAATGGCTCAAGTCTCTACTAAGCAATTTAATGGTCTAAGTCTCCATATCTCACAGCATTGTGCTTACTTTGAAATTTTGACATTTGATTCTCGTTCCTAAAACCGCCATCATGCACGCTTCCTTGGTAAACCTTGAAGCAAAGAAGTCTATAATATTGTCCGTATCTTGAAGCACTGGTGAAGGTAGCTCGTGGTTCAACCAGCATCCTTCTTCAACCCCCTCTTCCCCGCGCCCTTCCTGTCCCATTTCTAAATGCTCAAGTTCACGACTAATGGCGGAGTTGGCTGGAGGAGGGCTCACAAATAGAAATTTAGTGTTCGGTTCCTGGGGAGAAGCAAGGAAGGAAATATGATAATGGCGCCATAAACCACGGTTAGGTGAACTACATGAGGGGCCCCCAGGGGCGCACCATCCGCTGTCTTTCATTTTTTCCGGCGCTAAGGGAGATGAAGGTGCGCGACTTGAGCTTTGTAGACGTCGAAAGGGATCCTGAGAATGTCTGTGCGACTGAGTATGAGTCTGAACCTGTACGTACGGGAATGTCTGGCGACTGTACTCATGAAATGAAAATTCTTGACAATAGTATCTCCTACCTCTATGGGACATGATGATAACTAACCTCTGCATAGATTGGTGAACGAGGGAACTCCATTGAGATAAGAGTAGGTCCTAAGGGTAGGGTACTCTCTGCTAGGCCTTTTGATGTAGAATTGAAACCAAGTTGTCGGTGATCCCACCATTTTGAGATTGAATGGCAGCAACCTATGGCTATAGATATAGAATATGCTACCATAGAAGATACTTTTATACGAGAAAACCTTCGGGGATTCGTTGCTGGAAGGTGGAAAGCCGCAACACCCCGAAATAATAGCCGCACTTTCTACTCTCACTGCAACTATTTCCCACCAAAATAAGCATATAGGATTTTCGGATACCTATAAGTATATTTTTTCTGTTCCAGGTAAAAACCAGCACCTGCAGTTCCGTGGGGACATCCCGAGTGCAGTGAGTACTCATCTTCAAGTGCTAAACTTTCGTCACTAAAGCAATATATGGATGATATAATTTTCTAAGTTATTCTGCAATTGTCTACTGGAAATTATGTCGTTTGAGGAGTTTATGGATATGGACGATAATCGCTATTGAATACAGCAAATATTAGCCTTCCCTCATGTTTGAGTCACGTTCAAATATCGGGATGGTATTTGTTCATACAATAGCAGGTAGAGAAAAACAAACTGTGATAACGATTTGTGGAAAAATGTTGATGAAAATGGCACGTTGATTAGGTGATGCTTGCTGGATATAGAGCTGTTGAGATTAGCCTTAAATAAAATGAATTCTTTAAAATACTACTACTCGACTGCACTATTAGTAATGTACCCTGCACTCTCTAACGTTTCAGGTTTTTGAACCAACATAAGTGACCATCATCGATGTGATAAACACACTGTATGTTTACTACATCGACTGGTGGTTTCGATGTTGGAAAACGTTTCTCTAGTTCCCTACTCCCGAAAATTTCATCGAAATCGAATGAAAACTGTGGGATTTTTGCGTGGCACCAAAGATTTTGATAGAATTGAAACTTGCGGCGAAAATAAAGGTAAAAACTTGACGAACACTCTAAAATCGATTTCCTCGCAGAAATAATTCTCGCGTGATTCTGTATCCACTGTAATAGCTTGATTTTCGAAAATTCGAATTTTCTTCGAAAATTCGTTGAACACTCTAATAACGAAGCAACAAGTAGTGTCGGTCCATAATACTCTCACTCAACACGGCAAATCTATTGGTCACTCGGCTATATCACGAGGAAAATAGAGAACTCGAATAAAATCCTCCGATGCAAACGAAAAAGAGAAAAAAAAACTTGATTGAGATGTGATTAAGTTGATTAAGTTATACGAAGGGGGAAGCACGCGGAAAATGTTTTGAGTATCGGAGGTACCGTCGGAAAAACTGTTATAAACACTGGCCGTGGCAAATGAGGTGGAATGCGCTCATCACTCTCAGCTGCTCGACCATCCGAGCTGGTGTGTTTCATGCTACACCGATCCGCAAGAATTTTCACAAGAGATACATTTCGACTGGTAATCGGACCATTATAAACTACTCAGTGGATTAAGGTCTTTTCGAGAGATGAAACACGTGGATTATGAAATGAACACGAGTGAAGTGGTTCACGATGGAAGCTCAAAACGGAATAAACACGATTAATTTTGAACAGTTGGTGAATGATATCTGCAAAAATCTCTCGGTTTCGAAGTATGAATAACTAGGAAAATCAAGTCATACTTACGACAACTCATATTCGTACTACAAATGCTGCAAATTATTACACAACAGACTTGATAAAAATGGAAATATATTGTGCGCGAACGGCGGAGTCTTAAAATCCGTTCTTATTTATTTATTCATTTTATTTCAGTTACAAAAATTTTTTTTTAACGTAAAATTCGATTTTAATCGTTCATTATTGAAAAATAATAAACCACGATTAGAGATTATATTAGTGCTCAACGCCCGTTTCGACATAATCCCCCCCCCCCCTAATTTAATAAAATGCTGACACTCCTCGAGAATAAACAGAATACAATGTATATAATGCACCCACCCGATATCCCTCTCCTATACTTTTGGAATGTACTTTATGGAAGTTTTGTTGTTATGTAGTTTTATGGAAGTTTTGTTTACCAAAAGTACTGGTTTTTTTAATTCCCAATAATAAATTACCTAACAAGATTATAATAAGTAGGTAGGTATATCAAGTATATGAACCGGGGAACTTCAGTTTCTATTGATGGTCCTCAATACCTACTAGGTAGGCACCAGGTACCTTACTTACAATGTAGGATTACATGAATGATTTAGCCTTGTTCTAATGAAGTTATTCACAGCAAATTATAAATTCAGATAATTGTGATCGTATGCTAGGTTCAAATA
>JAEMON010000003.1:6902399-6913096 GCA_030264115.1 Lygus lineolaris | reverse complement strand
TTTTTTTTTTACAGTTGATTTCATTTTCATAGTTCTCTTCACGAAGTTGATGATTTGGCTAAATCCTGACGATGCCTTAATAACAACTATGAAAACGCAGCCGACTAAAACAACTCAATCTCAAACACTGAAAAAACATTCTGTGTTGTTCCTTGAAAACTCGGGCTCTAAATCATACTTCTAGATTGGAATTCTAATTTGAGTACTTAAAGTTTACGATATCAAACAGCTGACGTAAAACTCTGATTGGCGTCGTGGTGTGAAGGATGATAGTTATGAGGGAAGTCAAGCTTCCAAGTCACCAAACGACGTGAACCACTGGAATACGAATTCCTGGCGCCTGCTCTACGTGTGACACCACCACCTCCACCACTTATCTAACATTAACAGACTTCGTTCCCTGAATAGCAAATGATGAAATAATTCTCTACTTTGTTGAGGGTTTCTATAAGATTCGAAAGCTGGTCTCTTCATCTCCCTCGCGGAACTCGCTCGAACGTGATGGCGCATCCCCCCTTTTCAATGGAAGATGAGCACGTCAGAAGTTGACATTCAGGGAAACCGTTGAGGAATGAGTAATGAAGGGATTTTGTTATTCAAATGGTCATCATTACATATTATCGTCCTGTTCTATTGAAGCCCCGGGCGGGCTGATTCAGTGTAACATACTTTGCAACATTTCTATATCATAACTCCATCATCGTTGCGATGGATTACAGTATAGAGCGTTTAAAATTTGCTCTTTTGCCCGCATGTGATCTTCATAAATACCGCATTGTTACTGTTGTTCAGGATATTGAATATGCAGTGTTTATCGCTTGGATTTTACAGGTAGGGGGGAACTTGCATGGGTAGGCCTTTTGCATTTTGAAACTCGTCGCATTTTGATTCAAATTCGAATTACAAAATAAAAAATAACCGTGCAAGTTCCCATTGCCAACATAAAGTTCCTCTTTGCACGTTTTTGCCTCCTTACTACCGAAGGTAGGAAGCTATGTTTCGTGCAAGAAAAAAATAATGTGTGCCCTCCAAAATCAAAATTTCCCTTTCCTTTTTACGTTTCAGAGCTTCCTGAACAATTTCGGTTCCGTGTCTGTCTGTCGGTCTGTGGTCAATTCCTTGTCTAAGCAAAACTATCTGAAGTTATGGTGACGACATTTTTCAGGATTGTCCGGGTTAGCCCCGTGACGGTCCCCTATCAAAATCGTCGCCATCGGACCTCTACGCATGCGCAAACGTGAATTTTCTGAAACCCAGGTATCTGAGTTCCTAATTGATACAATTCGCTAAAATTTGGAGGGTAGTTGGGGGCTGACTCCAAGACATTCACTTATGAATTTCGTCACGATTGGATCAGTAATAGCTACTGCGCAAGCGTAAACTTTAAATTTGTTGTCATAGGCGTAGTTCAGGAACTAGGTACCTACTCGACCGATTTCGGTGGAACCGAGAAGGTCACCTATGAATTTAATCGCAATTGACCACTAGTAGCGTGTGCGCATGCGCAAACGTGTATTTCCAGATACTACGATTTCTCAGTTCCTAATTGACTTCCTTATCTGAAATTCAGAGGTTAGTTGGAGAATGACAATTATCCTCGAATTTTGACTCAATTATTACAGTAATACCTACTGCGCATGTGCAATTCGGAAATGTGTTTCATAGCCATAACTCCGGAACTACTCGAATTTCGGTGGTATGGGGAGCCCCTAGACAGTCCCCTATACATTTCATAGCCATCAGACTACTAGTACATAGCGTGTGCGCATGCGCAAAAGTGAATCTCCTGCATCTACGATTTCTCAGTTCCTAACTGACCAATTTCGCTCAAATTCGGAGTGTAGTTGAGGGCTGACTCCATGTCACCTAAGAATTTCGACCCAATTTGATGAATGATGGCTCCTGCGCATGCGCAAAGTTGAAATTTATTGAAAAGGCATAACTCACGAACTGTTCTACCAATTTCGCTGACATGTTCACTTACTGAATCCATCGTACATGTTACAAAGGTGAGGAAGCTATACTGCCCAACTAATTTGGCAGACGTTTTCGTCCTTGTTCGTGTCTGTGACCTTATATCATTAAAACAGCCATAAATCCATAGCTTGCTGTTTAAAATTAAGAACAATTACCTATTCAGTAGGAAGGGACGGTAAATTTCTTATAAGGAGGATCTACTAACTGTCGATTTGCTGAAGAGTTGATTTGCAAGAATCAAAAAGTGAGCTAAACTTGGAATGATGTAGGATTTATGAAATTTGACTTTTCTGTCACACATCCGTTCCCTTCGAAGACAATACTTTATTGCTAAGCACAGAAAACACTCCCTCAGGATCTCAGCTTTCTAATGGTATATTAATTTATTTTTCGTTTTAGTGTAACAGCAGAGAGAAAACGGCGTTTGAATGCAAAGCACGTGGGGTTTTAAAGGAAACCCAGTGTTTTTAAGGGTGTTTCATACGACTTGACTCGACTTGGCCATGCCGAGGTGTTAAGTGTCGTTTTCCAAGTAATTATTCACGCTGAACCGAATGGTGATAGTTCTGATTCATTTTGATGGTGGAATTTTGATTTTCCAAGAAAAAAAAGTGCCTTTTTTCAAACACTACGCCTCAGAACCATTTTTTAGCTGAGCTATTCAATAATTGAGGTAAATTCACAAGGTTTAGTATTGTCTCAAGTAAAAACAACTTCCAATGCTCCGGGGTCGAAATTAGTAGTTATTATCAATTTGATTGGGAAAGTGTTTTACATTCGTTAAGAAAGTATTGAAAATGGGAACGTGTTGAGTTTGATTAAGAAAGTGTTGAATTTGATTGGGAAAAAGTGAAATTTCATTGGGACACTTGAATTCGATTAAAAAATGTTGAATTCTATTGAGAATACTTTGAATTTGAATGGGTAAATCTATACAACTTGAAAATGTTTTTATTCTTCAAAAGTTTATCTATTTTTTATTGGTTTATTATTTTCAATAATTGAACAATTTATATTAACCCCATCAAAATTTGACGTTTTACGTAAAACGTTCATCTCTTGGGTGTAGAAATTAGAGAATGAAATTTTCAAAATGCTTTAGCTCAAAAACTTCAAATAGGAAGATATATTTTTTCCACCAATTACAGATCACAATTTTGTAGGGTCAAACGAGAACTCGGTGCACTGTAGGACCAACCGTTCGCTCCCTGTAAGGGTTGAACGCAAAAAATAGCAGAAACACGAGTGTGAATCGCAAATCTCCCATAGTGGGCCAAATTCCCGTTCAAAGATCAACTGATATAAAACAATTATTGTTGTTTTCTTCGAATCGAGTTTAATGTTTATTCGGATAACCTTTATATTTTAACGAATTTCGTTGAATATGTCTGGGATCTTCGGATAATGATTTCAGGTGGGTACCTTTTCTATGCAGACAAATAATAAACCGTTTTGAAATAATTTGCAGCGTTTTTTCTGTTTAAGCGCGCGGACCACCCCAAGACCTCTCGATAGTTACTGCACTCTGCTGACTGCTTGGGTTTTCCCGCAGACAAATTAAGTTGTCTGTTTGCAGAGATAGTTGAGTTCAGTGGAATTTGTTTCGGTTAGTTCGAGAGTAATCTGCACCTCCGCGGGTAACAAACCGATCAATTAAATCAATCGCCTCGATCTCCCTTCATAATGACTCGAATCGCGGACCCCTCCGATAACCCGAGGGTTGAACTTGAAAAGGGGAAAAAGACCCCCGTCGGCTTCTCCCTCGTCGGCTGCTCCCACGGGTCGCTTCTCCTCGGATTTCTCCCCTTCCTCCGCCTCACCCCTGCTCGGCTATTTTCCCTTCTGCCTCTCCCCACTCCGCCTCGTCGCCCCCTAATCATTCCGGCCCCGGCATAGTTCACCGACGGAACAGACGCGGGTTGAGGTTCAGTTCAGTTACCCTCCGGCCGCCGACGTAGACGCACGTAGGCTGCCGCTCGCGTCACGATCCGCCTTTGCCGCTCACGTCTTCGCCGCTCGCGTCTCTTCAATGATGTCGCTCTAGAATCTCTCGGGCTCACGTCTCGTCCTGCGTCTTACAGACTTGACCATTTTATAGTCGTGTTAAAATGGATTCATGTGATTTTAAACTGTGTGTGATAATTCTGTGATTGAGTGGTGATCTAATCATTCCTCTACGACCTTCGCCATCGTTATGGGTAACGTTAATACTGCTACTATATAAATTATATCACTTATTATACTACACAAATTATAATAAGTGATTTATACGTTTGCCGTAAGTTACAAGAAAAGCCGTTTATTCAAATTGGTACACATTGACCAATCACTCGATTTTTTCTCCAAGCCGTTGAATCCCTTATTACAGAAACCCCCTAAACGCCAAATTTAGAAATTGAGTTTTGATCTTTGGTGCTGACTATAATATAAGTGAGTTTCTACAGCAAACGCAAATTTCAAGGCCCCGAAGTATAACATCCAAGAACCTCCAAGTTGGTATTGTTGTTACAAACGGTGGGACTTCCCTGATAATACACAAAAATGCAAGAAAAGTCCATTGGTTTTCAAGATGTTTCTGTATTAAGTGGTTCAATTCATTTTCTAGTAGGTAGGCTCCTGGTCTGAAGTTGTTAACAGATTAATATCAATGAAGTGCATCGTTACAGAAAATATCTGACCGTTTAAAAAATTTACATTATTTGCTTCAAAAGTAAGCCAATGTCAGAATTGAAGACGATTTTGTAGATTCTCAGGGAAATTTCAATTTTCAAGACCCAAAAATTGCTTACAATTTGACAATAGTGTCAATTACGTTGAAAAATGATTGTAATTTGCCAAATTTTTGAACTGCAGGTCTGCGAGTTCTTTCCATAAAAGTATGCTGGTACATACTATGCATCTAACTATATTCAAACTTGGAAAAGGTCTGAGAATTCCAAATTTTCTGAATTTAAAATAAGAAGAGAAATTATGAGTCTGAAACAGTCCTATAAACAATCTCGTTGAAATCTTCATTAAAATAATCAGCGTTAAATCTTTAATTAAATAGCCAACTTCATATAATCATTCGTAGTTTTATTCTAAAATACTTTAGTTATAGTAGAAACTAGTGTGAATGCAAACAAGAAAAAAATAGCACAACGCATAAAAACACCGGTCGTCAGCTGTTAGCGAAATGTCAACTGCGGTTGCCTATTACAGGTACTCCAGTCTCAGATTTCATCTTGAAGACGAAGGCATAGTATTAAAATTTATTGTTCTGGTTTAATAATGTCCAAGTGTGATTGTTCGGATTAATAATATATTTTTAAGATAATCTTCATTATATCTAACCGATTTGTAGCTATGTAGAGCTACCTTCAATAGCCTACAGGTGCAATCAGATCACAGTTGTTTGAAGGGATTATTACAGACAATTTTGTCCTGATTAGGTACATGAACAGGTATACCACAACATCTTCTTCTCTCCTAAAATTATCAGATTCCGGCCATTTTTATCTTCGACAATTAAATGTTGATCCCCTATATGAGAATGCACCGAAGTCGTTGGCTGACACACTCCCCTATTCTTTCAATGTTTTTGTAATTTTGGAGGTAGGTACTTGCCAGATATTTTGCAGTAGTGACAGTGCAATAATACAATATTACATTTCTGTCGCCATTGTGTTAAATTACCTCCTGTTTTAGTCGCTGTGTATTTTAAGTGGTACCGGAGGGTTGTTGAACAGTTTTTCATAGTTTTCTCAGCCAATAATTTACAGACTTCATTTCTGTTTTCGTAATTTTTTTTCTTTCTCAAATGCTGAGGACAATGAACTATCAAAAATTTAAATTTCGAAATTGTTAAATTATAAAATAAATTCAACATTTGAAATTTCAAAAGAATGACGAAAATAGTTTCAAAATTTATTATTAACAGAGTAAATTCTGAGAAACGTTTCAATGCTAAAATGGTTGCCCCTTTTTTCAACTTATTAGTGCCAAATAGTAAATTATCCAAGGTCATAGTAAGGTTCCTATAGACTCTCTAATTGCTGAGATTTGGGCATTTTTGAGAACATTTTGGGCAGCGTCCTCCCGTATAGTGTCGGCTGATTACAGAGTGAGGGGTAGTTCAGATTTTAAGACGCTAGAATCTAGTGTTTCCATTCAGAAGAAATGTCACTAACGCTCGATTTATCACAGCAGATACAAGTTACCGGAGTATAAATGAACCAGCGGCTTGGTGGGCCTTGAAATCTCCAAGCTGGAAGCTTTTCATGGTCTTGACACGCCACCTGGTAACAAAAAAGTGATTAAGTACCTGATGCCTATAGTGCCGGTCGTATTTACCCGTTTGTCAGTCGTGATATACGGTCGATTACAGGTGAAGGAGGAGAGAAAACGTGTTCTGCTGTAGCCTATACCCAGGCCTGGAACCTGCTATCGTTTTGCGAAAAACTCCATCAACATCGAAGTTGATATGCGAGAGGAATGGAGTCACAAAAAAACGGACTGACACACATTACGAAATTATATATACCGAATTATTTCCTGTCGAACGAATGTCACACCTTCAACATTTTTGGGAGCGGTATAAACATTGTGTGATTTATTAATATTTGGTTTTGCGGTGATCCTCAGTACTCCACATCTTCTCCGTATTCGTATAAATTAAATGTAAATTATTGTAACTTCAGTTTGTATTCTCTATAATAGAACTAACAAGTCTCAGATCCAGCTAGATATCAACGACCCAACACAGAACCATAATTCATTCAACAACTGAATGTGTAATAACCCCACAATGGGGGCCGATAAGGGTCTTGAAAAAAAATTATGATGACGTCACCGACACCCATACAGCCCGAGGGGGACCCTCAGCGCCCAACAATGCTGACGTCACCAGCCTCTTCCCAGCTATTTTCTGGTATAACCACACAGAATTTTCAATTGAAAACTGGCACATGGGTTTTTTGAGAGCGCTGAAATCGAATTCGAGGTCACATGAATGCTAATTTCCGATCCATGACCACTCCGTATTTTGTGGTATGGGATGAACATTAGCAGGGATTTCAAAGCGTTATTTATTTATTATACATTCCACAAGTCGTGGAATTGTCTTCTGCCATCTCTTGAGCTAAATTTGCTACTACCTTCATTTAAACTATTGAAACAGAATCACGAGGAAATGCTCCAAAATCAACTCTGGAACCGCGAGAGAGTGAGGTTAGTAAGGGTTTTCCACCCTCTCGCCTTTCGGACGCGCCAGTCCCAAGTGCCAGGTGACAGCGGTTTATCTATATACTAGGCTGGCTAAGGTGGTAGAGGCGGTACTTCGAATGGCTACCTACCTATTCAACTGTTAATTCTGGTAATTGATAAACCGGCCCTCAAGATGTTAACTCTACTGGCTCCTTCCTCTGTTGAGGCACCTAGATCGATGTACCTTCAATATTATTCGATTTAGAAATATTCCGGACTGTTACATTCTATTTTATTATAGTCGTTGAATCGATTTTGTTTTCCCTAATAATGTATAGTTTTTTGTTTGTTTCAGGTATGGTGGATTTGAGAGCAGACAATCAAAAATCAGTAAGTCCGGCAATAGCGTCCATAAATCATTATACTTGATCCGATGATAATGAGAGTGGATAGGTGTAGTTATGTATAAGGTGGCTAAACCTGCAGGAACTTTCACCATGTTATATCCCTTTCTAGTTACTTTTACTTACTTTCTAGTTGAAGATACCTATCGTATCCGTACCTATTTGGCGAAATAGGTACGTTCTTAGGGTCTAGGCTATGGTTTAGGCTGGTAGGTAGGTACTTGTTCGTTATTCTATCGCAATTTAAATATGTACCGGAGAAAGAAATTCATATTTATTTAATCGTTTTGCTGTCAGCAACCAACTACCATGCGAACTTGAGCGAAATCGGACCATTAGGATCTGAGAAATACTGTTTCAGAGAACTGCTTCAGGAAATTCACGTTCGCGCTTGCGCACATGCTACTACTTGTCTGAGGGCGATGAAAATAATATGGGACCATCTAGAGGCTAACTCGCACAATCCCTGAAAAATTCTTCTGAAAATTTCATATACCTAGTTTTGTCTGGGACAAGGTATTGACCGCAGACAGACCGATACGGAACGATAATTGAGAAATTTTGATTTTGGAGAACAACAATTTGCTCCATTTCCTGCACGAATACCACCTTCCATAGTGAGGAAGCGAAATTCAATGTCGATATGCGATCCTTTTCTCAGGTATGAGTTTTGCGGAGTTTAAGATCTCCCCCATCTGTCGCCTCCATATCTACCTTGTGTGAGACGAGGCCATGATGAAGGTATGAGTTGAAGGTGAGGGGGAGATCGTGAGGAGGAGATGAGGAAGGGGTTCCGATGAAATGCAATAAATGCTACAATTCCCTCCTCCTCAAGAGAGGGAGGTCTCCCTCGCAGAGCGGTTTAGTCAGGCCTTCCCCGTGATCTACGACCGTAATCAGAGTTTTCATCAAAAGTCTTCATCCCAATCGCTTCCTTTCCTTCTCAATACGCCTTTCGTCGCCCCTCCAACATTTCTTATATCCATTTTTTTTATATTAAAATTTATTGCCCCACTTCCATTTTATGCGATCAAATTTTCTTTTTTTCCCCCCGATATTGTGTTGAAAGAAGTTTTATGTCAGTCGTAGCCACTCGGGTTATTGCCTTATAAATCAATTATCGTTTCGGCTCAAGAGTGCTCGGGATTACACCGTTTTGTTCGGGGGATAAGACGCATGGGAGACCCATTATTCTCACTCGCGCAATAACTATTGCTTTTGAAATGAACCAGACGGGCAGTGGGAGAGAGAATTATCATCAGATACGTACTCACTACGTTGAGCATAGATATTGTTGTATGCACTCACTGAGAACGTGGATTACATTTAAAAAAAAAGTCGACTGGTTGGTAGAGTTCAATAAGTAATTCGCAGAGTGTTGGCAGAGCTCGATAATAAGTCAATCTCTGAGAGGTTGGCAGTTTTTTAGAAGTTCAGTGGGCAAATTTATGTCATTAAAAGACCTATTGGCAGAATTCAATAAGAAGTATTCACAGAGTATTGGCCAAATTCGATAAGTTAATTTTATCAGATGATTTATATGCCTCAACGAGAAAAAATGTTGATCTGTTCCGCGTCATCTCGTAAAACCTTCCAAACTAAGGGAAAACTGGTGTACCTATGGAAGTTGATTTTTCGTACACATGAGAATTCTCCGTTCTATACATTTTTAGCTGGTAAATGAACCTTT
Organism: Lygus lineolaris; assembly: GCA_030264115.1. Taxonomy (NCBI): domain Eukaryota; kingdom Metazoa; phylum Arthropoda; class Insecta; order Hemiptera; family Miridae; genus Lygus; species Lygus lineolaris. The sequence goes on along the minus strand of JAEMON010000003.1, from coordinate 6,903,841 downwards.
TTGTTGACTTATTACCGCAGATGTTAGGGGTTCGAGTGCTCTACTTCCCCTGGGCTACAGGTATGGTAATACTATTTCCACCATGCCCACAAAATAATGAAATATTGAAATAGGTACCTGCTTGAAAAAAGGTAAACAAATACACGTATAAGAAGAAAAACTCATCCAATAGGGTTGAGAGTAACTTACCGTGAAAAGACTTGGGGAAAAAGCGAATCGCGTGCTCGTTTTTTTTTTCCTTGTTCTGTTTTTTATTTTCATCAGAGAAGGGTTAAGCGAATATTCATCGGTTCTAAAGAGCGGAGCTTCTGATGCGAAAAATATCCAGGGGCGAGATGATTATCGATACGGAAGATCAAGTTATCACGCTGGTAAGTGTGAATATTGATGAGGAATTGTTTTTGATGGGAAATGGTGAGGTAAATAAACAGATCTTGAGCAGGTTGGTGGCATTAAATTTTGGTGGGGCTGATATAGCTATGTTATAGCTTGGGGGCAACGTTCTTTTTCATCATCTCAATATTAAATTACTAGATACGTAACCTCAATTTGTTAATTAATACCCTCAATTCGGGTATTTGCCCTGATAATTTAATACCCGTTTGACTTGAGAGCTTGAAGGTTCCACTTACTCATACTCGTACATACCAGGAGTGCCAAAATCCAGCTGTTTTCACTATTATTGCTGTTCTAGTTTAGATAGACCAAAAGATTATTTTTGGTTAAGCATTTTACAAAAATAAATTCGAAAATTGAGGGTTTCACTTACATATACCCAGGAGCTATGCTTAAGGTACAACTTTGGTTCGGTGCCGATTCAAATGAGTACCAAAATTCGATTGGGAACACTGAGGAACTGCTTGGGAGTTCTATAAGGCTACAGAGTTAGGACTATAGTTGATCTCAAATTTGGGTCTCCCCGGGTCCCAAATCATTAAACATTGACAAAGGGGAACAGATGTAACCTGGAAGTACGCCAGATGATGTGCAGGAATCGTGAGGTTGTGCAGTGAAATGTGATGTTATTCTAGGAATGCCTATTAACCCCCCTTCGCTCCCATTACACCACTCATTCTGCTCCATAGGAAATGGGATTAAGCGCATCGTTTTCCCTCTTCTCAATAGTTAAAAAGCTCACTAATGAACCCCCTTAATTAGCTGTCTCCATTTCCCGCTCAGAAATGACGTCCTCCGACTCTATAAGGCCACATCCGAGCCCTCCGTGTAACTCACAGTCCAAACACTCGCCGAAGTTGTAAAGCAGTCAACTTTAATCGCTGTTTTACCAAGTACAGGTCCTTCGTGAGTAACACACCGATTTGGATGCTGCTCGTCGAATTGGAATCGCGGAGACGGAGGAGCTTCTGAATTAATCTCAATTCCCCTCGTAATAAACGACACTTTAAAACAATACTGCAATTTTTTTCGCCCGCGAGAGTCTC
>JAEMON010000003.1:6889943-6902225 GCA_030264115.1 Lygus lineolaris | reverse complement strand
CCCCCCTTGACCCCCACATTCCCCTTTACGGGTTGGAGAAGGCAGACTTGACAAAAAAAAACCGTTTTTAGTCAAATACTTCATTATGTTGAGCGGCAGTCTGTCTTTACTTTGGTGAATACAGAAAAAGTGGACGGGGAATCGGTCTAGACGCACGCACGAGTCATGTCATCATGACTCAAAATGTTCAATATTTATGCTCATAGGTTTGGTGGGTTGAATTTATCTTGTCACAAAAGTTTATGAAAATGTGCGAGGAATCAAACATTTAAGCCTTCCTTTATTTCTGAGAGACGCTTGGAAATCGAGATTACAAAAAAGCGGAGAAAAAGTGAAACAACCGTATCAACTCATTGGCCGCTCGTTTTATTCAACTCACTTATCGAGTTTTCACTGTATTACTTACTGTGAAAAGTAAAGACAAAACAAAGGTTGATTTTGACTCAAGCAATGAAGGAAGGCTACTTACAAGCTTCTTATTAAACTTTGCATGTTCATTGAGATGCGCAAGGGTAGGTAATTAGCATTTTTGACCTCAAATTCGGGTTCAGCTTACTCGAAAACCCCCATGTACCAATTTTCAGCTCGAAATTAGGAGAGGGGCGCGTGATGTAGGAATTATTTGTGTGCGGAGGATCCTCTCATAAGTGGGGGGGGGGGGGGGGGGGGGGGGACGTCATCATTATTAATTTCAAAATAATCCTTTTCCGCTATCAGGATACCCTTCATGCGACACCTTTTTGGATAGCTCTCACTGAGTGCTATTATTTGGTTAAAAAATAACCATTGGTACTCCCTATTGCTATTTTTTGACGTTTGTTGTGAGGGGGGATGTTCGAGTTCATTCGTATAGTATCTTTGAAATCATATCAAATCACCGTATTTGAACTGCCCCTTGAAAAGTTCTAATCAAATCGTATGGTTCATACATTGCTGAAAATCAGTTAGCCAATACGAAATTCTAGAAAAGTAGAAAGCTCAGCTAAAACGAAGGCACCATTATATGAAAACCTCATACCTTTACTTCGGCAAATTTTCCAGGAGAGATAAAAACTGATCTTTCTAGGTTATGTACTCGAAGATACAAGGCTCACACGATGATTTTTTTTAATTTCAAGAACCCAATAAACTCAGTTTTGGCAAAAAGTGCAGATACGACGTTTTCATGTGATGCCATTGATAAGTAGGTTTGAGGAAATTAGCTCATTGTCATACTGCACGACTGGTTATTCATCTTAATAATTATTAAGACTAATAACCAGTCGTGCAGTATGACAATGACCGAATTTCCTCAAACCTACCTACCAATGGCATCACATGAAAAAGTCGTAACTGCACTTGTTGCCAAAACTGAGTTTATAATAATTTTTGCCTGTTATCGTGAAGTGTAGAAAATTATATCCCCGAGGATCAGTTGGTACAAACAACTTGTACTCTCATTCTATGCAATGCTTGTTACATGCATTCCAATAGTCGGACATTCGTGGACTGTCCTGTTCAACCCTTTCGAGGTGAATCCTCCAGTCGATGCACATGCAGCAGAGTGAAGTTGATGAGATTAGTTCTCAAGTCTGAGTTTCAGTTTCCTCGGAAAATCGACCCAAAACAACCGACTCAACCCATTGGCCGCTCGTTTAATTAAACGAATAAACTCCTGCTCTAATAAAACGCTGGTTATTAAGACAACTGGAGGCGGAGGGTCTTCGTGTATGAGGATAGCAGTGTAGGAAGGAGATACCCCTATTCCCTCCGCTTTGTATCCCCACGGAAAGGCGGAGGTTCTTCGGAGGTTAATCCGAAACTGTTGGAAGGAGGCGGGAAAGAGAAAGAGCCCGGTATCTTGTTGTGTTCTTAGGGTTTATCTATGCTCGGGGGTATATAAGAGGTAATTAAAAACAGTGGTAAACTCCATCTCTTAATTAAGGACCTGTTTGGTATTCCGGGTTGTTCCCGCCTCCACCGTTTCCCCCGACCTCGTCCTTCCCCCTCATGACCCGCGAGAGGGGTAGACCCATCCGAAGGGATCCTTTCCGAGCTTTGATAAGAAACTGCGGTCGCTAAAAGCGGCGACTTTGATGGCCCTTCCCGGCTTTCTGCGATTTTCTTCAGGCATTTAACTCTGAATACAAATGCCGTCCCGACTGTATCCCCTGCAGAGCATAATCGTACTCCGCCTCGTCTTGCCGTTACAGTTATCATTACCACCACCTTCAGCTTTCATTTGTGAATTCCGTCGCCGAATGCTGACAATTCGATTCTACTGGAAGTGGGAAGTTCTTAAATGTACACCGAATTGGAGTCAATGTTATGATCATTGCGACCCAGGATTACTAAAACTCAGTTATCCAGTGAAATGTGGAAGTAGTTGATAATTGAGAAAAGTTCCAGCCTTAATGAGCAAATTTCCGACGAATCTAATTCTACCATTTAAAAATAACTTTCATAGCATCGAATTATTCGTATTTTGTCTTATAGGCAGCTACATGTTTCGAATCACAATGTAGTCTTCCTACTTTCTTTTTTTTAAAGCCTGATACATTCAAATTCCAAAGCACAATTTGTATAGTTGGTAGGTATGAACTCGGTTGCCTTGATCATTTAGTTGGTTTACAGGGTGTCTACAGTTGAGTTGGGAAAAACTTCAGGAATCGATTCTACAGGTAGGTAATTTACAACGTAATGTCTCCTATAGTTTTTCTTACACTTAACCCCTCGTTTCCATTTCTTTCACAATTTTTTAAAATTTCATTACATAAATATTGAAAATGATTCTAATTTTTTTTTTTTGGAAATTCTGAATTTGGTTTGGAAAAATCTAAATATGAATGTTACTATAAATGTATCGTTGAAACCAGTTAATTATAAATGTATTTGTTGGAACCTTGCAATTTTTAGGAAGTTGATTTTGATCTTTCCATTTATCATGGGCTGAATATGTAGTTAAATGTGTATTGTAGAGATACTCTACCTGTGACCTATACATTTATATTTACGTTAGTATACACTGATAAATGTTTGTGACATGCCTAGACCTTACCTTGCAACAAGGGCCAAGCCTACCGCAAAGGAAATGAGCTAGGAATATCGAATCAAATCTCAACTTGTTACCATACCAGTTATTGTATAAACATAATTATTTATCTTTAACCAAATATCTTCTACTCATAGCATTTTCCTGTTAAATTTAGCTTTTCCCCTACCAAATTTAGTGTTTACCCAGTCAAATTTTATTCTTCCCAATCGAGTTAAATTTTTCTCAATGGAATTTAGTTTTTTATTTTCAATCAAATTCGTAGTGTTTGCAGCCCTGATGATGGGACCTACCTTGAATTTGATTGGGAGAAAACTACATTTGACTATGGGAAAAAACTAAATTCGGTTGGGAAAAAACTAAATTTGACTGGGAAATGATATACAGGGTTCTACAGCTATCTCGGGACAAGCTTCAGGAATGTATATAATATATACTGCAGGTAATTTACAACAAAAAAGTGTCCCCTGGATTTTTTTTAACCCCTTTCTTGATTTCTTGTGTGTTTCAATTCTAAGATTTCGGTTTTCCTTTCGGCCTTACATCACTAAAACAGTCATACCTAACTCCCTTAATTTACAGAAAAAAAATTGAAAATAGATATACCCTTGGAAATGGTAATCATTGTGTAGTGATTAAATTTGTCCTAATAATTATTGCTCGGATTTAACTCAATTCTTCACTAACTTAACGAAATATGAGTTGGAGGAGCTGGTATGTTCAAAAATTCACCTTTTTTCTCAGAAAATCAATTTTTTGTTATTCAAATGGATCAGGAGTGTCACCATTCGATCCAGCGTGAAAAATTACCTGGAAAATGATACTTACCTCCTCCAGTCATGTTCAGGTCGTCAACACCCTAAAAACACTCGATTACATTGAAAAACCCTCGTTTGTTGGCATTTTAAACGCAATTTCCTCTGTTAATTAGTGAACCAAATTTGAAAAATATGACATCGTAGGAAAGCTGAGATCCTGCGGAAGTTTTCCCTGTCGAGTGCCTAGCTCAGAAGTAGAAACAAAACGATACGTAAAAGAAAAGTCAAATTTCATGAAATTCTTAAAATTTGAACTTTGGGTCAAATTTTGAGCCTTGCAAATCAATTGTTGAATATAGGTAGAAGAAGTTTCTTATGGGAAGTTTAACGCTCTTTCCAATGGTGTATCTATTTTTAATTTTTCACTATAAATTAAGGGAGTTATGGCTGTTTTAGTGATGAAAGGTTGAATGAAGAAACAAAATCTTGAAATTGAAAAACTGAAGAAATAAAGGGCTTAAAAAATCCGAGGGAAACTGTTTATTTGAAATTACTTGTAGTATCTATTCCTGAAGTTTGTCCCTAGATAGCTGTATAGACACCCTGTATATCTATCTTTCACGGAGTTGGGCTTCTCTTCCTTCATCTCCTCCTCCTTTTCATCCACCACCTCCTCCTCCTCCTCTATCTCCACCTTCTCCTCCACCGCCCTCTTTCACCCTTGTTGCCTACCGAAGTATCTTCTATAGAGGTCAATCCTGACAAATGGGCCCCCCCTCTCGCGTCTCATCAACAATTCAAATCCGAATTAAGCCGAGTCTTGTCGAGTGTCGTTCTCAAGACCGGTGGAAGGCGGAGGAAGTGGAGGGGTAATTTATCGAGCGTCGAGATTTGGAGAACGTCGGGCGGATTTGGAGGAGGAGGAGGTTTTGTGTTGCCGCAGAAAGGCGGTCGAGAAGCTATTTCCAGAAGGGGCTCGTCTTCTTGTCGCGGAGGCGCTCACCCTTGGCCGTCGCGACGCCCTAATAGGCCTACGATAATCTGCCACCTCGTAGCCACCACCCTCCGCCTTATCTGCTGCCACCACCCTCCGCCTCATCTACTGCCACCACCCTCCGCCTCATCCTCCCTCCCCTTCCACTTCTCTCACTATCCCTCATCCCCTTCAAGCACCAAAATCTTCAACAATCAAATCGGATAAAAAATTGCTTAGAATTATAAATTATGGGGGGAATGTCTTGTTTTTATTGCTTTCGAGTGTACCAAGGTAGGGGCAGCATTGTTTTCACTTTTGGGAAGTGAAACAGTTTTTGCCTCCAAAATCAAAATTTCAACTCGCGTTTTACGTTTTATACCTTCCTGAACAATTTTGGAATAACTTTGACACTTTTCATCCGATTTTGATGACATTTTCAGGGATTACGCGGGTCAGGCCCTAGATGGCCCTCTATGAAATTCATTACCTGCTGACCAACGGTAGCCTCTGCGCATGCGTAAACGTGAAATCCTCGTAGCATGAATTCTCGCCCCCTAATGGTCCGATTTCGCTCAAATTTGGAGTGTTGAATCTCCTCAATACTTCCCTATGAGTTTCATCAAGCTCGGATCAGTGGTACCCACTGAGCATGCGCAAACGTTAAGCTCTCATAACTTCGACAATTTTCATCCGATTTCGATGGAATTTTCAGGGATCGTGCAGGTAGTAATCCCTTTGATGAGTTTTTTTAAATGTATTTGTTATACATATAAAATAATATCATGTATACGAGGAAGCTATGTGCCACACCCAACTTGGTAGACGTTTTTTTAATTTATAGGGTGTCCCAGGATTCACTACAAAACAATGAGGGATCGATTCTACAACTGATTTCCAACGAGAAGTGTCTTGAAGAGTTTTTTGTTACCCCCTATTTTGTGAGTTTTTTCAATTTTAAGATTTGTTTGTGTTTTCTACTTCAAACCACTAAAATGACCATACCTCCCTTAATTCATTGTCTAAAATTACACGTAGGGACACCGTTGGAAAGGACGTTACGTTTTCGTCGTTAAAGAAAATGAAGCTATTGCAATGGCTCCAAAATGTTACTAATGCAAATTTTCGAACATTTTCTTCGTGGAAATTCGTTTCAGACCATATTTAAAACAGGGAAGACGGAAATTAAAGGTAAGTGCGGGAGAGTCGCACGCATCAATTCGTTCCTTATGGGAACCCGGGCGAGGGAAGGACCACTAGCATGAGTTTGCAGTTGGATGGCCTTAGTAGCGTAGGTCCCGATTTACCCGAGTAAAAACATGTTCCTTGTTGATAACGTGGGTTTTTAGAGTAAATCGAGTATTTGGGTGTTCCTCGATTTGACCGAGGCTCTAGGAGCTAATATCGTGTACCACGTAACTTTTCACGCTGAAACTAATGGCGACACTCATGATTAATTTTAACTGATAGAAAATGAATTTTCCAAGGATAATAGTGCCTTTTTGACATACGAGCTCTCCCGACCCATTTTTTGCTAACCTTTGCATGCTTGTTGAAGTGTTCCCAGCACTTGTATGACCAAAAATGCACTATTTTCCTCGGGAAATCCTTTTTATATCTGTCGAAATTAATCAGGAGTGTCAACATTCGATTCAGCGTGAAAAGTTACGAGGAAAACGATCCTGGCCCCTCTACCATGGTCAAATCAATAGGTAAACACCTGAACACTCGATCTGCTAAAAAAAGTTTTTTTTTTGCATTTGCGCGTACGTCATACACGCTCCCTTTCAACCCGTTTTCTCATTCGTAATTTCAAGCTGAAACTAGGCAACAACGGGTTTTCAAAAGCACTGGGTCAGATTTTGAGATTCAAAATGCCAAAAACAATGCAAGCTCCCCATCAATCAGAAAATTAGAAAATTTTGATTTTAATGTTTCATTTGAACAGGTTACGTCTTTTCTGATGTAAACATATTATCCAGTGGGAATAATCCTTTTATAATAATCGTTTTAATCTTAAGAGGTGAACCACAAAAAACCCTGACCCCGGACAAATAGCGGCCTCATATCATCAGGATGATGAGTGAGGGTGATGAAGTAAACATTTAGCTCGATCCTCACAGTGTGGGTAGATGAAGGTGGAGGTGGGCTCTTTTTGTTGGTCTATTCATTATGTCGAGAGAGGGAAGAGGTTTAAATTGGTCAATTACCGAGAGGGAGAGAAAGGCTCTCCCAGGTATTAGATCAAACTCTCGTACTCGTTTGGGAGGAGGATGATGGATGCCACGGGCCTCGGGTTTAGCGGTTCGGTCGTTGAATGTCCTTTGGAACTGTTAGAGGGAACGCAATCACCGGGAGATCGGAATGTAGATCTTATTCCTTTCCGACGTTTTCTCTGCGCAAACATCACCGGACGGGAATAACGGCAAATATCCTGGAATACTCGAAATTATGACAGATCGGTCTCATGTTGGAATGACCTCAGATCTACAACTACCTACCGGCAATGGGCAGTTATTATCGTGTAGGCAGGGCATGATCAACCGTTAGGCTGAAAAGGCTGCAGCCTAGAGCATCAATTAGGTAAGGTTAGAGGTTAGGGAGAGGGCAACGGCTCACACGACTGAGACATGCTCGATTCTTATAGGGATTCTTAAATGCTCGATTTTGCGCTGATTCCGAATATACCATGATCTTTTACTTAGAGTAGCAAATTAGCTTCATGTACATCAATGAATCCCAGAAGTTGCGACGTCTTTGACCAACGAAACCGCCAAAAATAGTATTTGTATCTAGAAGGAAAGTTCCAGCTGATGAGCGAATATTTAAAGAATAATTTCAACAGCTTTTTAGGCTGATTATTTTAGTACATTTCGTGCTGATTCCATATTTATGAAGATTCATGATACCATAAAAAATATGATCCCACATACATAGTAATAATTTACACCAAAAACGTCAAAAACCCATTTTTTGACCCTTAATTTTCAAAATGTTACTCCCAAGAGCACCCCGAAAATGCTGGCCAACGAGCTCACACTTTCTTTTTATATTATTGACATTTTGACTTTTTTCGGATTTTCAGAGAGTAGGTACTTAGGTTGAGATGAGATATCGTCCGGGATTCATATGAGAAAGTTTCAAACTTCAGGAACCGTTTTAGGATGGCCTGAAACGGATTCCCATGGAGACAATCTTTGAACATTTGTATACGGTACCTACCAAACAGCAGAGTTTTGAAATGTACTACCTATCTCCAAATATTCAAAGATATCAAAATGAAAACAAGTTGACTCGAACAACGTATTACAAGGAATGTATAATTATACTATGCTCAATATCGTCTGTTGAATGGGATATTGATGGAATTATTTAGTTCATACCTGTTAGTACCTAAATGCTGTACGCGGCTTGATTGTTTGTTTTAATCTTCGAATCGCTTTCGTGAGGTGAATTTTTGTCTCCAAAATCAAAATTTCCACGTGCCTTGTTCGTGTTTGACGTTTTATTTTCCGATTATCTCAGGTTTTCAAATCGATCAGATCTTCAATGGTACAGAATTCCATATATAAGTTGTTGCAGCCCACTCTTGCTGACTGCTAGGATTTACAAACGGCCTACTGGCTAAGGGAGTAAGCTCTAAATGCCCACAAAAAAGCTTAAATCTGGGCAAAATTACTTCACTTTATTACTGCTCATAACTAACAAGTTTGAAAAGCGGATAACCTACCCCTCCTCCTCTTCCCCTAACCATTGTAGCGTTGCAAAGTTCTCCCCATTATTCTCAGCCAATTTCCAAACGTTTCTTATGCTGAGGTGAAAAAAAATCAAAATTACGATATTAAAATTATCCATACTTACCTGATCCCTCTAGAGAATTGAATAACAAGAATTATGCCGCAAACATCATCAAAATCGGCCAAAAATAGGCTGAGGAAATCGGAAAAATGAAAATTACTTCACCCCCTTGGCCCCTCAAGAATTGAAATAATGTAATAAGATAAGTAATGATATTTGATAAAATGGAGTGACTTCTACATGTAAAAAAATGGGCTGCTTCTGGGACAAATCCCCTCATACAGTATCCAATTATGAAGCTCTCGACGAGATCTTTCATTTGAATATACTTAAAAGTGGTCCCTAAAAACGTTGCTCTAAAGAGTTACTAATCTATACCTAACGGTTAAATTTAACATTTTAGAGAAATCATAAATAATCAATCTTTTCTCGTTTTTCTCGACTTTTAATGAGGTGAAATGAAATCCGGCTGAAGCTGGACCACCATTGCAAAAAGAATCAGGTCGATTGATCTCGAGAGAAATAAATGCGGGCTGTTTTTGGATCCGGTCGAACAGGACTTATTAGGATTCAAAAATGGACTTCACCACAGTGTGATTATCCACTCGCATCTTAAGTTTTAGACCTTCTTGAACAAATTTGGTTCGGAGCTGTCTATGTGACGCGAGCAGTGCAAGTTACTTCAAGTAAATAGGTAAATATCGTTGGGAAGATAAATGAGGTCTGTCTGTATCTAGAGTGCAATCGCATTAGCTAGCGATTATTATCCGTCGAAACCTCTTTAAAAAGCAGACGCGGATCGATCCCCTTTTGAGAGACTCCGTTGAAGATACGACTATTTTCTTTCGACTGAACTCGGATCCGTGCTGGACGACGGCCAACTCGCCTCTTCGTCGTCCAACTCAAATCGTGCTTCGTCATTGTCACTCACATCAATTTTTCGTTTCATTTAACCCGAAGTTCGAGCTCGTGAATGAATGAGGTTCTTCTGATCTGACCCTTGTGTTCTCTCACCTTGGTGTCGTGTAGTATTCGCTTAGCCTTAGAACGGTACACTTCATAACTGGTCTGTTGTTGGTACACTACGTAAAAATGACGTTTTGGAGCTACACTTCGAAGCAATTGGTTTACATCGAAACAAATGGTATATTCGGATTCAGCGTGGAATTCCCTATAAGAATCACCCACCAAAACGGTTAAAATTATTCTTTGAAAATTCGCTCATCAACTCATGCTGCATGAATGGAACTTTTAACTACCTTGTAGGCATGACAAAGTTACGAAAAATTCACGTTTACACTACGTAAAAATGACGTGGTAGGCTCATCAATCTACTGCTGTAACGTGGTCGGGGGTGGCAGAACTTCCTCACCCACACGTAAAAATTAAATAGTGTACCGGGGTTAGTAAGCTTATTAATTTTGCTTCCTCACTACCGAAGGTAGGAAGCTATGTATTCGTGCAAGAAATGGAAAAAAATTACTGTCCTCCACAATCAAAATTTCCACTTGCTTTTTACGTTTCAGAGCTTTCCGTGTCTCTCTGTCGGTCTGTCTGTGGTCAATTCTCTCCAACTTGAGAAGTCAAACCCTTTGGATAAAAAAGAGACCGAAGACTCTGCAACCCCCTTCCTGAAGGGGGACCCATAGACCCCCTGGTAAAGGGAGAATTCTCTGCAATACTCTTCCATGGTATAATACGATTCTTCTGCACCCTTCGATTTAAGGGAAGGATCGCTACGACCCCCGTTTTGATCGGAGATTCATCGACCTCTGTGAGGTAGGCAGTCCCCTCGGAAGTACCTACTGCCCTACCCCAGAGCCAGAGTACCCCCTCTGGAAACAGGGTACCTGGCTTCGATCCCGTTGAGCAGAGAGAATTACCTTGTGCAAGAGAGACTAAACTTGACCCTTTTGAGGGAGATTCTATCCTTGTTCTGTTGCTTTGTCAGTACAGGAGAACCCTCTCTCGGAGGCCTGCTACGACCCCCAAGGATTGGGAGACCACATATTTTTGCCAGTCTCATTTGACCCTACCTAGGCTAAGGCGGTAAGGTGATTAGTAGTAAGAGTGAAGTATTACTGATATTACGGAGATTGACAATTCAACGTCTTGATCCTGTTGAAGAGGATCCATTTGGTCAGGTTGTGTCCATTTACTGGATCCTGGCCTAAAACTATAATCGACCCTCTTTCTTGGAAGCCCACACGGACTTGCCTCAGTTGAGAGAATACCCTAGGTGTGACCGTTCCATCGTGCACCCTAGGAGACACGCTGAGTGACTCCTCCTTAGTAGAGCTTTGCCAGTACCCTCTGAGCTTAGCCAGAGAGCACCCTGTAGTGGTCTCAGCAAGAAGACATCAAGACTGGTCCAGAGGATACATCCCCATAACCCTTTCTTGACTTCACCCCTGTAAATGCTTATCCTGTAGATATTTTAAAAGACCGGTGAATTCTCTCCGGTAGTTCGGATTGTAGAAGTGATACCATTATCAGTTAGAGTATAAATATATCGTTGTATATGTTTTTTAACTGATCGTTTCTCCTTTGGAAAACGCCCAAACAAACCCCGTATTTTTATTTATCTTGAGAAGTTTCTGGTTAGTAAGTTAAAATTCCATTGTATATAGTTAGGTTATAGGCTCCCTTCCTCTTTATTTTCCTTTGAAAAAAATCCTACCGCTTGACCCTCGCTACCACGAAAAACCTGTCACCCCAACACACATAAAAATATACAGTTTTATAGACCGCACCTCAACAACCTCCCGAAATCATCCAATTTCAAACAAATGAAAAATGTTAAATTTCAGGAATCGTTTTAGAATGGTCTAAAACGGATTTCGATTAAGATCATTTTCAAAAATTTGCATTATTAAAGTTCTGAAGCCATTATGCACTAGCTTCATTTTCTTTGAGATTTCGTCAAACTAGTAATTTACTCGCCTATAAGTAGTATCACCCACCAGCGCTAGTGGGAGTTGAAATTGAATAACCTCGAACGTATTTCGAGTGTTTGGTCACCTATTAGATCCAATCATTTTTGTTTAGGTATTAAGAACCTCTATTTGTCGTCAGGCACTGTTTCAATCGAGCTCATGACTCATGAACTCACCGAAAAAACCTACTAGAGCGTGGTTATCTCCACGCCACGAATTCAATTACTTCTAATTTTAATCAGCCGATCCCAAGGGAACATTCGTATCAAAGAACGATGAAGGCGTCTCGTGATTGCAATGCGTTGTACTACAATAACCCTCCCCACCTTCCAGGGAAGATTGTAATCGACGGGAATAATCTTTTAATTTCAAGGTAATCTTTCTCGCCTGTGATTATTGTCAGAATATAAATTGATGATTAACCATTCTTCGAGGGTTTGTAGACTCTGGAAGACTCTCGGCGCAGTTCATTCTGCATGCCGGCTCATGCACACGTCAGTCAGTTGAAGTGGTTATTAATTACTCTAATGCATACAGAAGCTGTATACTTTCCATCACGATTTTCATTTACTCTGACGATACGCGAACTGAGCTGTGAAGTAATCAATGGATGCGATCTTGATTGCTACCGAGTGCTCTGTTGTGGTTCTCGATTCAGTTTTAAAATCCTGCAGTCAGGGATGGGTGCACAATAACCGAGGATCGTGGAAAAGGATTCTTATTTCAAGAATCAGAAATGCGGCCGATTTAGGGCCGGTTTCACCAAAGTTTCAATCAACGTTTAGT
>JAEMON010000003.1:6868563-6880608 GCA_030264115.1 Lygus lineolaris | reverse complement strand
TTTTTTCGAATTCCATTTTCTAAAAGAATTTCGTCGAATTTCGTCCCACTTTTTTTGCGAGACATTTCAAAATTGGACGTCAGAAATTCCCTCCAGACCACTTCTGTCTGGAAAAATGTGGCTATGTAAAGCCAACACAACAACGCCGAAGCTGAATACAATCACGTTTCATCCGTAATTTCGCTGCATACAGTTTTTTTTCCAAATGACGAATAATGACCATAGTCATAGTAAATTCAAATTTTTGCGAGTTCAAGTGTTGATGAGTGTAATATTGAATTAACTTGTTAAAATCAGTACGATGTCCATGTAAAGAAGACCAATTCATTGTAAACTGGTATATCAAATCGAGGAATATAAAATACAGATTCCAAAAGTTGAAAATATGTTTAGGGAAGAGGGATAAGGAGGGAAGGAGGGAGGAGGGAAGAGGGGATATATTTAGGGGGGGAGGGGGGGATATGTTTAGGGGATCAATTCACTGAGTTGCGAGATTCTGTCTATTCATTTATGTAAGTAGGTGAAATGAGGCTGTAACATTCATTCTGCACCTTCTTTTATAATGAAAAGATTTAATTTTGTAGTATGAGTAAGAAAGTTCCAGTGATAGGTATGCAGCAAACAATTTCCAAAATTCAACCAATTAGTTTTGATGAATTTTCGTGGCTATTTTAACCGGTTTTGAACGGTTTTGGTTTTGCACCGCGAATTTTCTCATCAGAAATATTCAACTGGCTTATCAAGCTACATCCGTACTCCTTTTGACCGTTAAGACAGAACTGTACTTACCTACCTCCAACTGTTGAAGGAAGCTTGATGATTGTTTAATGGTTACTTATTTCTGGACCGGAAAAAGTAGAAATACCCGTTGGAACTGCCGATTAGGACGTGCCTGCGTGCTGATAATGGATTGAATCACGCAATTTGATACTACCACTTTGAAATTATTGCACCATGGAATGTTGCTGCACAATCGTCTCAAGGTACTCAGGTTTTTGTATGCTATGTACTTTGAGACTCATGAATGGTTCATGCTCCGACGTGTGCTCACTATCCTATCATTAATCATCTGGTTGGCATCGTTCTGTAGTGCACTTTCTTTGTTCACAAAAACTATTTTTCTATAGTTTCAAACATAAGTTTGTTGTTCTCTCTGTCAACCCACTGCTCTGACGCAAACAGTTGAGTTCGTCATCATCGACTCCATCAATCCATCGGATGTTCCACAACCTACGGGCGGACTCTCCATCAGATAAACGGCCCGTTATGTCCCGAATAAGCTTTTCGTCTTCTGAACTTCGGGAAACCCCCGTTCAACTAACCCTCTCACCAGAACCCCCTCCTCAGTTCTCAGTACTGGTCATAATGAGACTTACAGTGGTATAGGAGCTCCTCTGAATCAGTAATTTGTATAGGCACTTATTTTCTAACTTGGTTTGAAAGCTGCTGCACATCTGCTCTTCTATAATGGTACGTAGCATTCTTTTTATGAAACTGTGTGACTATACCTATTAATATCATGTGTCTAGATTTATGATTCGTCACAAATTTCCTCGCAATAACTAGCAAAATATCCCGAAACTTTCCTCAAAATATCCAGAAACTTTCCTCAAAATATCCAGAAAATTTCCTCGCAATAACTAGCAACATATCCAGGAACTCCTAACTTTTATTGCAATCACCTAGATCTCAGTTTCTCAGTATTCTGGTGTAATCGACCAGCAGTCAAACAGGATATTGTTTTTATTTTGTCTTCTTCGTGGAAATAGTTCGTTGGTGACTTTTTGATACGACTTCAGATGTTGAATCTGTTTCCGACGCGATGAAAAACTATAAAACTCATTTTTGATAGAACTTTCGTTCATGAATGTGGTAATCTTGAGAATATAATTTTGCCTTCCTTGTATAGGTATTCAATCAGCTTGCACAGCAATTTCACTGTTTATCTCACTTTACAGATTAATTAAGTATAGCTTCGCCTTGATGTGAACAGACACACTTTTGGCAAATTTCTATGCTGACTATGAGACTCAATTCAGTAAAAACGCGATAGTTGAACTCCAATTACGCTAAACTAGGTTTTCACAACGTATGTAGGTATTTGCCACAAAAAATATTATTTGTACATAGGTAATGATCACATGTTTTCGGCCATGAGTTGGCTTGTTCATCTGGATTGTAAATGACCTTCATCATAGTACATTTTCTGTGGCTTATGTGCTTGGAATTGATTTTTAGCGAACCAATACGTTTGATAATTTACTAAATGGCTACCTGAGCTTATGGTTATCTACAGCTTTGGGGCTGTACAAATAAGACGGTGTAAATCTTGATGTTACTAACTTTCAGAATGAGGTAGGTACTTCCTAAGAAGTATTGCCGATGCCCCTTGGTACTTAAATTAGTAATGACGATCATCGCGATATAAAAATGGAAAACGTCAGTGGGCTGGCAAGGCGTATGACAATTACACGAACATACAGGTGATTCGCACTCATGGATCCAGGAGTTTTCTGACAATTCCAACGTCCTCCGACGGCTCGACAGAACAAAACCCTCTGATTCGTGATGTGATGATGTGACAACTGCAATGAGTATACAGGTGACACCCCCCCTTCCAAGAGTATAGCTACTGGGATATCTTTACAAGCAGTTATTTCAGCGGACACCTACCGCACACACCTCACACCTACTACGATCTTGAACCATGACAGAATTTCATGGCACACAGATTGTCCATATCTGAACAATCAATTTTTTGATTGAAGCTGGCTTAAACGGAGTGCTCTTTCGAGTTTTATCATGTCAAACAAGTTCAATAAGAAGTACCAACATATTATGTCGTTCAAAATGGGTTCCAGTTCAAGATCTCCTTACTACGCAGTTGACAAATGAACCGCCTCTTCGTTTTGAGAAGCTTAGTAGTGACGGAGACGAGGAATCTGGAATGCATCCTGTCGTAGTCGAGGATGGAGGAAACGACGGTTTCGGGATCGATTTATTTGGAAGGAGTTGACTTCGAGAATAGGACGGTCGTAAAAAGACGGGCATCACCGTCGAGCACTAATGAGCGGTGCGACGGTACAAGACGAGGCTCTAATATACAACCCTGACGTTATCGAGATGCGCCTGCGAAAAGGGCGCATTTAACTAGGAGGCTGAAGAGGGGACCTCGAGCTTTGGAATGCCGAGCCGGACATTTTGCAATCTGTTTTCGATCACTCTGAGACATTGATCTTCCCGATAGGCGTTCTTCATGGATCTCCAATCATTGTAGAGTTGAAACAAGATGGACATTGACAGTCTACATTGACATAGTAGTAACGATGTCGTAACGAGGTTGTAACACGTTTTCTTGTTTGAGCCCTGGTTTTGCTCTAGCAGGTAGTAAGGTTTCCAGTCATCACCGTATTAAGCAGTCGGACACCTACGTTCTATTTTTTTAATTTTGTTATTAGTCGGCCTAGGGTTGATTAGGTTGATATCTGATTGTCGGGTATCCCCCCCCCCCCTCCAATGTAAATGTCTGTATAAATGTGTATTTTTTGGCCGATACCCGACAATCAGATATAAACCTACGTTTTAATAGTGGTTTGGTTCATTATATACCTTCAATACTTCTCTTGGTTTGTGTTTTTGCTAATGTGACAAGACCTTTTTGAAGTTGGTATGTATTAGGTTATACAAGAATGATGAAGGTAGACTTCGAGATAGGGAATGCCGTACCTGAGATTGTGCTATCTCTTAAATCTCTAGACATAAGTAGATCTTCTCGAAGAGTTTTTGATGGATTTTCAATCATTGTTCGAGTATGTATAGTCGAACAAAATCAACATTGACAGGTCACATTACTGGGAAATCGTACCTTGTAATGTCGAGTACCTAACTCGTTTTCTGGTGGCTCTCATTGCTCTGGTTAAGGTTCCGATCTTCGCCCTACGATCCAACAGGATGAATTCGGAGATGATGGTTTTCGAAAAAAATTATTTCATTATCATCTGGTGTTAATTAGTTAGGTCTTCAAACATCTCGGTTCATGTTTTATGTTTTTAGGCACTTTGCGATCAGTGGTAAAACATTTTTGAAGTAAGTCCATAATCTTAATGTTTAATTTCGTTATTTGAGCCGTTTTCTCACCAGACAAGGAATTAAAATTCCCTATTGGACCATCGTTGTCTCTTCTTCTTATTGTGTGTCTCTTCTGCTTTGGATATAGAGTTTTCCGGCATCTACCTTGTTTTGGGCGGGGCCTGGGTCGTCCATCGGATACTTTTGAGGATACACTACTAGAAGTGAAGAGAAGTGGATCAGTCATTATTAATAACGTCATTTCCGTACCAAATAATTACGCAAATTGCATTGCTTTGTTTTCGTTCTTCATGAATTTTAAAACTTTTAAATACCTAATAAGGTACTCCGTTCTCATGGTAGCCGTATCGGATGGAAAGAATTTAACAAACAATCTGAAATAAAACAACCTTGAATAAATAATAAGCTGATCAACCGCAAGTTGGGTACTGTAAACTTACAACCCATCAATCACCCCTAACTTGGGGAAAAGTACCAGAGTATTTTTATGAAGTTTACCATCAGCCAAGGAACCAGTGTTGCAATTCTCCCCTCATTGTAGATTGAAGAAGGGGCTACGAAATCGTAATGGAAGCACCGGTGGTACCATGTCAGTGATTCATTCGCGGTAATGAACCCTTGGCCCATACATCTCGGGGCGAAAACTCTTCAAAAAAAACTTCGTTCCCCCTCATCCTTTCTCTGAGTCCCCACTTTTCCACTGTAACTTGTCAATTATCGACCAATTATATATAATGAGCCTTTCGAATACACTTTTCTAACGATCGCTTCGTTGAGGAATTGAACCGTTTTTATCGAAACATAGCCCCACCCCGCACCTCACTTCCCCTCCTCGTCAATTATCTTTGGGTTCCTCGTACTTTTGTGTTTCTTTTTTCATTTCTCTTTCAATGTTATTTCTGAAAGATTGACGTAAAGAGGTTTGAGGGGGGAGACTTATGAAGGTTGAATAAACACTGTAGGTAGGCGCCTCATTAAATCATACGCCGTCACTTCCTTTGTTAAACAGAATGGAACGTGCTCTGATAATGATATTTCCTGAATTATTTCACAATATCACTAATATTTGTCAGAATGATGTTAGAATAATTTCAATTATGTACTAGTTGAATACTAGATCTTGAAACATCATGTACTAGTAGGTGTATTCCCGTACCATAGAATGCTGAGTTTTTGATGTTGTAAGAAATTCATCCAACAAACCATCAATCGATATTTTAATTAAAATTGTACAAAATATTTAATATAAGCTGAAACCTCTCTTGAAATACATAGTAATTTGAAGTTCGAAGGATCAACTAGGAGTGTAATTATTTAAAAGCTGGAATCTACGCCCAATAATTCCCATTGCACTGAAACATGAAGATTCATTCTGAAAATATAATTTCCCCCAAAAAATCGATTACTCAGCGTTCTAAAATGTGTAATAAATTCTACAATTTAGCTCATCCAAAAATATGCTTTTATCAGTCAATATCTTTGTCTAAAAGCAATGAACATTCTGGACGAACGACCCACTTTGAGTAGATAAAAGCTTTAAAAAGTTGTCATGAATTGGGCTATAATCCATAATCATATAAAATAAAGTGCTGCAGTGTTCAAGGTATTCGAAGCTGATGAACAACAATAGTTTTCACTTTGAAATGAACGATCGTTAATCGATTGATCGGTTAGATATTTATTGAAACAGAACGAGAGATAAACTCCCCTTTTCTCACCTACGGTTGATTATACTTTAATGGGTTTGAACGGAAATCGCGCGAAAGGAGATAATGAATAATAAAACATTATCTCAAGAGTTCCACCCTCGTTAATTGTTCCGATTCAGTGCAATCAACGAACACTTGCAGTTTTATCAACAGCCTCCTTTGGACCGGAGTAATTATGAGTTGTAGCAAAAAAACGGATTTTAGGATCACCGTTTTCTTAGTCTATTTAACGTTTGCGTCGTACTTTTTAATGAACGACAACGCAAGGGAAATTATGGGTGATAAAATCGGGAAAATGTTATTGCCGATTGGATGCTACGTGGCACTATACCAGTTCAAATGCGCGCAATCGTACCTAGTGTGACTATTTGTATCTCCAACGGAAATAAGGTAGTATGGTCTGATTAGCCCAATTAGCTGAATGAATTGTAGATATGTGCATATAATAATTTAGTGGGTTTTTTGGTTTGTGGGGTTTGTTGATGACTAATCTCTGGCCTGGATCGGAATCTTGTCCTTGCGAACGGTAATTCTCAAAACCTCTTCATTTTCGTCATTTGTGAATTGGAAACCCCGGTGCATTTTCGGCTTCAAATTCGAAATCAGCACCTATGAAAACCCCCGATTACTGATTTCCAGCTCAAAATGATCATTAGGTTGGCTGTAAAACGAGTGGGAAGAACTCATGTGACGTCATAGGTTAGGATTTCACTTCAGTCGTTTTCGCTAACTCCCAATCAGCGGTTGCCTAGATGTATTAAAAAAACCTTTTTGGAAAGCTCTCACTGAAATCTTTCAGTTTTTAACGAATAAAATGGAATAGCCGGAATGGCATATTGAATCAAATAATGGACAATATTTGAGGTTAAATTAAGTACCCACTAAAATAACTGTCATGAGAGGTTCTACATTTTATTGGAACTGTTGGCAAGATGCTGCAGCCAGCATGCACCACCACCATAAATCCTTCAAAATTGCTCTGCATACTGAGCAGTAATAAGTACAGTGATAAGTGTAATGCGTGCTGCTCTTTGTTGAAAACTGCAAATCGTCTAACTTAGTGGCGCGGAATGTGGATAGTAATTTTATTGGATCGAGTATTATGGCTGAAATAACAGGTCTTTTTTACATTTTAATAGCACTGTTGATCAGATGCTGCCTCCAGCTGTACATCACCATGAAGCCCCTGCAATTATTGCTCTATATACCAAGCACTAAGCTATGCAAGCAGCCCTTTGTTGTCACCCGCAAAGTAGTGACTTGTAACCTTGTGACACGGACTATTATAGTTGCCATTTATTGATCCATTACTAAGGTATTAAGGTTCTGAAATCACGGGTCCAACATGTTGACTGTTGACCAGCATTCGCCCCATGAAGCGCGTGCAGTTGTTCTGTAGCACCCATGCTTGCTGACCTTTGTTGCCGTGTAACGTTGTTCTTTGGGGTGTTGATGACATTCATTGGATTACTCATCCTGATTAGATAAGATTGATATGACAGGTTCAACATTTTAAAGGCAGTATTGAGTAGATGCTGCAATTAGCACGCAGTACCATGGAGCGCCTACTATTGCTTCTCTATTAGGCAAGTCCTGCATGAGGCTCTAATATCCAACTGCAAGTTTTCTTTTTTTGTCAAACGTATTACATAAATATGACATTCATTTATTGGATCCAATATTGACTGAAATTCCAGTTAGAACATAACTATCAATGTTGACCTTTTGCGCTAATATGCATCACCGTTGCTCTGTATACTAAGGATGCTTGCTCTTTGTTCCTAACTGCTAGACTTCATGACGTACTTTGTAACGGGGACTGTGGAAGACATTTATTAGATCGTATGATCAATCTTTCTGGTTGTGACGTGCAGTCTGTTAATAATGTAATTCTGTTAGCAGGGACTTCACTTAGTTAGGTACGTGGTATCTATCATAACACGCCCGAATGATGGATAAGGGAGAGCCAAAGTCCGCAGCTACCCGTCCAAATTTAAGAGGGTAACCGGCTCGCTAGTAGAAAATGGCGCAGTCGAGCAAAGGTTTAACACGAGAAAGCCATACTTGGGACAAAACCCCCCGTTGTGTTATGTTTCCTTCATTTTCCCTCCCATATGAGGGGAAGCTCATCGCTAATTGACGGAAACTCCTGTAGGGGTTTTCGGGGAGGGAATGTTCGGCACAAATGGATATCCGTGTTAAAACGTCAGTAGCGCGAGCCTTTCACACATAGAAGCAACGGATAGCTAATAGGGCAGGCCTGACAACGGCGGAGTGCTAAACTGATTCGGGTGCCGACAAACTAAGCATTATTTGTCGAATTAGGTGGCATCCGCGAGGCATACGTCCTCCAATCTCCTCAACTATGAAATACCTCCGACAGCTAATGCTCGAGCCAAAGCCTAAGCGCAGCCCCTCCGATGCTATATTTAGCTGTTAAATTTCGGCCCGAGAAGGGGATTATCATTTCAACTTTAGCCCGTCCAGTTTTCGACATGATGGTCCCGACTTTGGATACTCAACGATTGGCTTATGTACATTTGAGAAAGCATTTTCATCGGTACCGAATTCGATGGGGGTTAAAACGGGTGATGCGATTGTATCGGAGAGATTTGTTCTTTTGTATCAGAGGAGCGGACAGAACGACAGCATTTCAACAAAGTAGAATTTCCTTGACAAGTCGCATAATTGTTTCACCAATGAGATTGCATTTGCTATGGAATTGAGCCAACTGTAGCCAATAATAATACGAGTTTTTTATACGTCAATCAGGTTTTAGAAGTAAGTCAATCACAGTGAGAACTGAATTACCTGACATTATATTATTTATCCACGTCAGTGGATAGACTTTGAGTCCGTCATGCATGAACAATCCCGTGCTAGCACGTATAAAGATGGTTTTAGAAGCGAATGATCTAACACCTTCAAGTGACGGACGACTTCACCCGTGTGTCGGTCGTGATCGACCGTCGATTCTAGACCACCTTACTATTCCTTATGGCCAGGTACCTACTTAGCCTTCGTTTTGCGAAAAACCCATAGAAATCGATGTCGATGTTCGAACAAGATTGATTCACAAACAGGCACACTTGACAATAAATTTATACTAAGATAGATACAATGAACCTTTTTGTTGTTTTGTATTGCTGAACTTAATTTTTTTCATCTCTGCTTGGCTTCTAGTGGATCTCCTTTGCAATTTAGTCGATATCATAATACGCCTAACTATCTTATCTTGTACATCTAATCAATTTGTGGATACCTACAATATTTCAAGTTGTTTTTACCCACAGATAAAATGTTATCCATAAAATCTGGAGGCTATATGGTGAAATTAGTGATTGGTCTAAGTATTAATGAAATCACTACATTATGAATCGATATTTAGACATTTGTGAACGGCTCCTGTCGCGGGCCCGAATCTCGATGGTAACGAAATTTTAATAGCTATTTGGAAGCACTTTATCAGTGTATTGGGTGGCTGATGAGGATGACTGCCCAGTGGCCATGACAACCCCAGACGAAGAAATGCATTTGCGTTGAACGTTTAGTGTAAAGACGAAACTAAGATCATCAACCCTGTTCATAAAACCAAACCACAAAAGAGTATTGGATGAAGTTCAATCACAGTTTAATCGCACCAGATCGGGCCGTACTCCATCTCTCAAGTTATAATGGTCTGTTCTCACGAGGTGCCGCCACTCCCCAACACGTTTCATAAAAAAAAAAACAAAAAAAAACGCTAGCGTGAAAACTAATAGTGTTCACACGGTATGCCGAAATAACTCAAATTTTAATTAAAAAGCGAACCAAAGGCTTTTTCTAATACTAATAATTATACTTCCTTTTTCTGTGTTCGTCACTAAACGGCGCATGAGGCGAACCCTCTCTGTTACCTGGTATTGTTTGCTTCGAACGAAAAGAACTGAAAGGAAGATTTTTTTCTTCATTTCAACGGAGTCGTCTTTTTCTGATTTCTTCTTTTTTTTTAACTCGGTCGAGGACGGAGTTTCAACCTGGTTATTACCGAAGGAATGACAATAGTGTGGAGAATTGCCCTGGGCCTAATCTACTTGGTGCTCCAAGCACCTAATAATGTGACTGGGGTGCCTCTCAACGCGGGATATCACTTCTGGGAGCGCATTCCAATAACAATCGTTCGGAGTGATATTTGGATATTGGAGAGCGCGGGGGAAAGATATTGGCTCGAACCTGGTAAACAGTAATTAACTGTTGGCGGAACCGAGTTAATATCGTTTTCTCGGGGGTCGAGATGGATAAGTGGGATGAGGGACTTGTAATATCCCAATTAAATCCTAATACTAACATTACTACATAGTCCGAAACTAAGAATATAACAAAATCACGCATAGAATGACAAGTGTGAAGAATTCCTGGGGGTGGTAGGTTCTACTTGACCATTCGTTAAGCAGATCTAGTTGATGGGCTGCATCATCCACTCTCTCTTAGCCCAACACTGATGTTCAAGACGTTCCTGAGTATAGAGCTAAATTTCGAAATATGCGCTGAAATATCAATCGAAATTACGAACCAAAAACCAACTAAATCTTGACCCAACGCGAACTTCAAAACTTGAATTACATAATTATTCTCATCTATTATAACATCCAAAAAGTTCAAATTTCATGGAAAAATTAAAATCAATAATGTTTCATATATCGCATTTTCGTAATTATTGAGAAAAAAATAGTAAGTGCAAAATACTGCTGTTGAAAGATTGCTGCTGTTCAAATATTACTAATAATGGAAAAATATGATTAAATAATGGTAAAACCTGTTTTAAATGAAATGTTGGATAATCGTTAGAACACTTATTACGTGTTCGCACATTCATTTCGTGCTGCATTTGTAAATTTTCCAGAATATCGAGAAGCTCACCAATCTATTCATTGTTTATAACAAAAATCGTGGTTCTCTCAGTGGTCTAGAATATTCAATACCGAGCCGTATTTTTACATATTTCCTCGGTGGAAATCCATCTTAGAGTTGTTCTTAATCAAATCCGGAAAGCTCAACATTTTTCTTATTGTTGCTATGATAATGATGTGTGTAGGTATGTGTACTCCAGATGAAATTCAACCTACCTAGTTTTGGATTACAGTGCATAACAACAAAAACTATATGATATTTAGCCAATCTTTTATATTCAAATGATTATAAATTTATGTGATACCCAGATTTACTAAAAAAATGTATCGATCGAGAGTGTTAAGGGGCCAAGGGAGTGACGTAATTCATTCAAGCTTATTTTAATTTCGTAATTTTGCATTTATCTGACATCATAAATACACCTGAGGGATTATGGAATAGGAAGAATGCCGCCGCAACTGCATAACAATCCGTTGAAAATCGGCTGAGAAAAATGTGAAATAACTGTTCAACGCTAATATGGTTATGAGAAGGGGGGGAGGGGGTGGTTATCCGTTTTTAAATAATTGGTCTAAAGTAGTAATGATGTTATAGTGAGAGTTCATATTCACTATTCGGTAGCCGAAATTTAGGCATTTTTGAACATGTTAGGCTTACTCCCTTGGCCTCTAAGACCTTGCGAAGACGGATGGTGCAAAAGAAATCGCTGAAGCTGGCTGTATATCTAGGTACACATTATCGTAAGCTAGGTTGGTAACTAAATGTCACAGTAGTTTCCATCCATAAAACCTTTTGTAATTTGTATCATTGCGTATACAGTTCTGAGTGAATTTTTTAGGTCCCTTATCTTGCATTGAGATTCGTCCTTTCATTTTTACGATAGTTGGTACTGGATAAAATGATTTATAGATCAGATAACCTTTCTGGTCGGACTTAACTGTAAATGAACCGCACCCGGAGTCCTTCCGTTGGTGAAGCCAAAAATCACATCTATTTGATTGGCTTTCCAAAGCATCATATCGTTTTGTATGTTCTTATCTGCAATCATTTAAAAACTCATCATCAAGATTGTTTCTGTTTTACGATTTTGGATACTCAGGAGGATAATACATGGTTATTGCTCCGCTGCGTGTTACGCCCATGCAGATCTGAAACTAAACCTAATGGACTTACGCATAATTTAACAGTTCGTGGATGAAGTGAAAATCATGGGCCCGAGACGGTCCCTGGGAATCGGTCATGGTAGGAGGGAACTTTTAATGCGGAGTCAATTGAGTTTGAAGTCAACCAACCCGAATTATGCCTACAAAATGAACGCAGTCTTTTGCTGTTGGAAAATTGCTGACGAGTCTATTAC
>JAEMON010000003.1:6761549-6778462 GCA_030264115.1 Lygus lineolaris | reverse complement strand
TCTTCGAAAATTCGCTAAAACCAAACGTGCCATAGCAGCGATTTTTCGAAAAACCATTCTCTTGCTGGGATTTTCTTGAAAACGTTAGACCCACCGCAAATTCGAATTTGGCCTCTGAGTGCACCGAAATTGGTGGCCATTGAACTCGCATCTTTGCTTCCGAGTCAACAAAGGTACCTAGCGGAAGCATTGTGCTCACTTTTCGGATCTGACAACCCCCCCCTCTCCCTCCTCCAAAATAAAAAATGTCCACTCGCATTCCTCGGTTTAGATCTTCCTGAACAATTTTATTGGTTTCCTGTCGGTCTTTGCCATAAGCACGAACTCCACAATTTTGAATTCAACCAATTTTGATAAAATGATCACGAAGTACGCGGGTTTGGCCTTAGGTATTCATTAATTTCAATTCAGTCGGACCAATAGCAGCTTTTGCGCATGAGTTACTATACAATCTTCGAAACGTCAATTTCTCGCGATCTAGTGTTCCAATAACGCTCTTCGAGGACAGTTGAGAATCAAACATGAGATGGTCCCAAATGAATTATTTCATTATCATAGGATCAGTGGTGACTAAAGCGCATGAGCTCGCGTGAACCCCTAGCCACTCATTTTCAGGAATAGAGCAGATTATACTTTCGATGGTTTCGTTTGCATTTGAAGGTAATTGGTTCAATAGTAGCCACTGAGCATGCGCAAACTTAAAACCCTTCCGAATATCATTTTCTCACAGTCTAACTAGCCGGTTTACTCAAAGTTGAAGGGCAATCTAATATTTTAAATCCCTCCTATTGAACCATAATAAGTAATACACAATTCAATGATGTTTACAAGCATTGACAGATTTTTTCACCCAATGCTGACCCGAATCATCTTGTAAGGAAGAGGGTTTGAAACTCTCATCCTCATTTCTTTTCATGTCTCAAGTAATAGTATGACGAACCCTTTCAAGCACTCTGTGCACATTTTATGTTCATTTTATATAGAAGAAATCATAAACTATTCTATTCTACTCCTGGCATAAAACCTTTCAGTGACGAGGGGCTCATTTGGGAGCCGTGCAAACAGGATGCCTGACTGGGGTTCGTATCGTCGTTTCCTTTGAGAGATTATGAAGTCACGGAGTTCCATTCTTTTCGGCTCTTCAAGACCAGAAACGTCTTACGTGATATTGATTTCTTTTTACGCTCGCCCCCGCCACCGAGTTGATTAGTTTTGTCTGTTTGCCGGTTGAACAGAGTCCGATCCACCCCGTGTCAGGTCGTAATGAACAGAAGCCCGAGGAGCCCCCAGAGCTTCTGAATCACATGGGCGCCCCGTCGCGACCCCAGACAGCCTCCGCCGCTACTATTTATGAATCAATAATTATGCATAATTCAAAAGGCACTGAGAACCAGAGGTTGAGTGTCTAATGGTGGACACCTACTGGGAATGATGGGATCTTGAGCAGGGAGCGGCTTGAACGGACATTCCCGGACCTTCAACCGGCTCAGAATGCGAGGTTGGTTCAAAACAAACAATTTTCTTAAACTCATTTCATAATTCCACCTTTATGGAGGCACAAAACTACAATACAAAAATCTTAGCTGTATGTTAGTACAGTGTTGATGCATGGATGTCTGCTAACGGTAAATTACTCGAGGGAGAAGTAATGTGTTTAGGTTTACGTCTGAGCAAAACGGCCAGTTTTGAAGGGATAGACGGCTATAAGTTTGAATTGGTTCAGGGGTCAGGTTGTTCCACAGGAATTATGTCAATTCCTCATTATCACAAATATCCATGCAGAAGAATGTACTTTAAAACAAGAAAAGATTGTTAACTCTATATCTACTGAGAATTTTAACTCCAAGCACACTCTCCTACAAGAAGTAGTTTTCTTTTTATGATTTTTCAAAGTTCGAACCACATTGGTCCCGCCCTGACGAGAGGGTGAAGTGACAATATCGTAAGATAGAGCGGTTGGTGTTAAAATTCTCAGGAAAAAATCCATCTTCAAGAATATAAAAGAAACAAAAAAACGGTAACATTCGATCTGTCGTAACTATAGAGCCCTAACCTGCGCTTACATGATTGACGATCTATGCGTCAAAAAAGGTCAGATTTGTATGGAAGAAGAAGAAACGTTTATTGAAGGTACTAATTACAGAATAAAAACACATTTCAGACAAAATAAACGATACGACTTGGTTTTTCCATAACCGTATGTCGGAAGTGATGGCATAAATGTCCAAATGTCAGGTAGTTACGAATTAATTCAAACAAAAATAAAGATTAACGCTAAAAAATAAGGTATAGAACAAAATAGATTGATAATGAAATAGAGGACCTAGAAGTTGATTCATGTGAATAGGGCCAGAATGCCAAACTAGAAACTCCAACTTTTAGCGAATTTTCGAAGAAGAACAACGAACAATCCCCAAAAATGTCATAGAAATGGGTCCATAATATTGTACAGTCTTGCCTGAGATAAGGAATTGACCACAGTATTATTTAACTACATCAGAAAAACCTGAAAAAATCAGAAATAAACCTCTTTGATGAAATCAATATTATGAACTTCAATTAACTCGGCAATTCTCGTAAAACTGCGTCATAAGTACTTAATTGCCGCCTCTGCATTAGCTTCTAAATGCGATTTTTGCAGTAAACTTCATTCTTCGCAGGGCTACCTTCAATGGTCCTTCTTGGACCACCGACAATGTCAGTCCCGTCATCTCCGATTGCAGACCCATTAATGAGTTTCCAACGGCCCTCTGAAGGTTAAGTGCTGCTCGTAATTATCGGCCGGTGGCGATGGCGCGACAAGTCAACTTCTTCCTATCAGCTCATCACAATGATTATATCGAGACGAAGGTCGTGAGTTTTTCCTTACGAAGAGTACCTGTTAAAAAACACGTCCGTCATGTTGGGTGGGCAGTATAGCTTCCTCACTTCTGTAACGTAGTCATTTAGTGAACATTTTACCGAAATTGGTGGAGTAGTTCTGAAATTATGGGTATAAAAACACAAGTCAAGTTTGCGCAGGAGCAGTTTGTAGCTATAACTGATCCAATCGTGTTGAAATTCATCGGTAATTGTCTTGCAGGCAGCCTCCTCCGACTTTGAGTGAAATCGGTCATCGGTCCGCTAGGAACTAAGTTATCGTGGTATCAGGAAATTGACATTTGCGCATATCTACACTCTACTAGTTGTCCGACGGCGATGAAATTGATAGAGGACCGAATAACTCGAACAATCCTTGAAAATTTCACCGAAATTGGCATAGGAGTTCCGGAGTTATGGTTACGAAAACAAATTTCAAGTTTGCGCATGCGTAGTAGCGTTTACTGATCCAATCGTGACGAAATCTGTAGATAATTTTCAGCCTCCAACTACTCTCAGAATTTGAGTGAAATCGGTCCACTAGGAACTGAGAAACCGTAGTTTCAAGAAATTCACACTCTACTAGTAAAGTTGTGCCGATGAAATTGATATTGGACAGTCACGTGGCCACCTGTACCCGACTTGCTACTTACGACGGATTCTCCAGTAAGGCAAGTAAAGAATTGACAACATTTTTGTTTATTGCACTGCCTACAATCGGTGGTGAGGAAAAACAAATTTCATCAACATTGGTAGTGTATTTTTATAATATTATTCAGGTAAATAATCATTTTCATTATTTATATCATAATTATTCACATAATTATTTGAATAATTTCATCATTTTAATAACGCCTGTGATATCAAATAATTTGAAGTTTGTGCATAAGCAGTGGGTGTTACTCACTCAATCTCGATGAAATTCATAGACAACCATTTCGAGGTCTGCCTCAAAAAACCTTCCAAATTTGATTGAAATCGGACGATTCGGGCAAACTCACTTTTCGCATGCGCACGGAACACGCTAAGTCCTATTAATTGGACAGCGATGAAGCTCATAGGAGACCGTATTGCTGCTAACTTGCTCAATCTCTGTAAAGTTCATCAAAATTTGTTAATTGATTGAAATTCATTATTTGGCCCGTGACCACAAATTTTGAGTTGAGTGTTTTTGAACGTTATATATGCACTACAACCATAGCCAGATGATGAGGTACCCTCGTTTCGTGTCCATTAATTTCCCTAATTTACTCTATTTGGACATTTAACCCTCCCTTCCGGAAGGGAACAAACAAAATGACCGATAGATGAAGGCACACCCCAACGACCCTCAAACAACCCGGCAAAACCTTTCAAAATAGAATAGGCGCAATTATTCAGAGCACGCGGTGGAAACGAGATTGAAAATTCACCAAATCTAAATTGTATAGGCATTTTCGGAAACCGTCATATTTGCTTTCACAACAGGCTAGTGAGAGCTTTTCAGGGAGAGACTATGCGGCTATAATAGTGGTGACATAAAAGCTGTCCAGGAGGGTAGTGTGAGTTATTTATGAGTAAGCGAACGGCAAATGAAGTTACGTTAAGGGAATGTAAGCAAAGGGTAGATGGACATCGAAGTTGAAAAGCAAAGCTTGAAAGGGAAAAGCGCGGTTGGGGGGGTTTAGTCCCACGAGCTCCAAGCACGTTTGATTTTCCAGTAACCGATACATTCAAGGCTTTTGTTTGCCGTTTAAGGTTCGTGTTTTTGGAAAAGGGGGAAATTCGGTTAGTTTATTGTTTGTAGGTAGTGAGTGCGTCCGAAGGGTTGGAGGTAACGATAAAGGGCTGTTTGATAAATAATAATGAGGTCTCTAGTCGGGAGGGTGATGAGTGAGCGGAGTAGAGTTTCCTGCATTTGTGAGGTTTTCCTCGGGTAGCAGAAAGTAAACAGGTAGCTCAAATTTATGGCCGCTCTAGCGAATATTGTTACCTGTGGCCGTGAAGTATTGTTGACTCCTACCGCCATTTCATGAAAGTGCTCTCGATGCAAAGTAAACAATATTTCTCTATTCACACGTCAGGACGGATGCGAGGAAGTAAACAAACTTCCTATTCAGTCGAAATACGCTCGTGGTTCGGTTCTTTTTCCGAGCGGATGCTGCGCTAAATAGGAAACGGTGGACGAATAATTTTATTCCCCCATTAGATTATCCCATCAGTTAGATTTATCTTTTTCCTACGAAGTTATTTTTTGTCCAATAAAATTTAATTCAGAATGGTTGAATGAAGTCGTTTTTTAATAAAACAGTTTGGATCGAGAGCACTTCATAGGAAGTCCTTCACATACTGTACTCAGTTCCAGCATAATCAGTCATCATTGGCTCAATCGGCAAGTAGGTACATAGTAGTTATAGGTTCGAGCTCAATGTTATTTCTAGAGCTGGTAATTTATAATATTTTCCAATACCCAATGAATAAAGTTGGTGATGGCTGATTAGGCTGAAATTGCGTAGTAGGTAATACCTAATGAAGGTACTTTCATTTATCCCATCCCAACCAAATTTTTTCTTTTTTTTTAAATCTTCTCTCAATCACATTGATGGTACTTGCATCGTGCGCAGTGAATATCACTGGCTAGGTATATTATGAGATCAAACGCGTCAACAAGTGCAGTAAGATAAGGTTTTTTTATTTTATTTTAGCTTCAACCGGAAGTGGACCTCAGGACGATTAATCATTTGAAAGTACGATATAGCATCTCCACTGTGAGCCTTCATTTTTTAAAAAGCCTTTTGATGCATAGAAGAAGGTGGTTCGTGGGGTTGCGAAACACTTTCAAATTCTGGAAGTGGTGCAGGCGAATGAATGGGGTGCTTTTGAAATTAGGATAAAACGCTTCGTGCAGCAGCACTCTCAACCGGGTCGAAAGCTCCCATCAGCGAGGGGTCGTTTGCGATAAAGTGCAGTGTGCCTCTGTTTTGTAGATCATAATATTGAGGCTACTGAAACAATGTGACGTCAGTATTAGTGAGTGGCTGGTGCCCACATATCATTCTTAGATAGGTAGTTACGAATATATCCTTATCTTCGGTAGAATTTTTCATTATTCCTTCTTAGTGGCAGAATCCGACTTTCCGTATTTCTTTCGCATCCTTGCGTTGCGCACCAGTGCTTTTTTGTCTGTACTCATGAGACTAATATGTCCGAACACACCAAACCAGAATTATTTGTGAGGCTGGTTCCCATTATAAATTATGCCTCCAGTATTGCAAGAATTATACCTTCATAGTATAGGAGATTTTATTCTATTTCCCTCCAGCCTGTAAAATCTGTTCCAAGTCGAGCGAAAATTGTGAGACAACTTTTTCCACGGAGAAAAGAAAGCTTTTTCAACAACAGCAACAGCAACAAGCAGCTTCAACTTTAGCTCTTGCAACTTTTTTCAATTGAGAATTTCCAGTAAGATACCACATGGTTTCAAAACTAGGTAAATTCTACTTTTATTTTGAGAGAAGAACCTATTATTACTCTCTTGCTTTTGCTTCCTCACTACTGAAGGTAGGAAGCTATTTATTCGTGCAAAAAATAGAAAAAATGTGTGTCCTCCAAAATCTACTTCCACTTGCTTTTTACGTTTCAGAGCTTTCTGAACATTTTTGGTTCCGTGTCTGTCTGTCGGTCTGTGGTCAGTTCCTTGTCCCAGGCCCTATACGAATTTATGGTCCGAATTTGATGACATTTTCAGGGATTGTTGGGATTAGATTATACTACCCACCCAACTTGGCAGACGTTTTTGATATGGCTTTGGGACAACAAAAGGCAATCTAACTATCACAGTTCTAGTATATACTAATCAGTTTTCAATGTATGGGCGATATGGATAGTTTCTGGAGTGTTTCATGCTTTCTTGAACATATAAAACTGGTGCAGACACTACAATAATAAAACTCTAGTGATCGACTTAATATTTGTACCCTTCTATTGCCTTCACGCTGGCCAGGAAATTTGGCAACAATTTGAGGAAGAAAAACAATAAATATGCTGGCTACTAAACAGACTAGAAAACCATAGACAAAGAACCTAGAGGTTTATTTACTGGCTATCTTGAAGACTGAGAAGTAATTCAAATTACTTGAACAGAATTTTTCGAAGCTGATTCCTATTGTCCTAGTACGCGTATGGTACGATATGCATTTATATGTATGCTATTCCAATTATACCTACTTACTCACATATAGAATTGGGGAAGGTCGTGCGTGTAATAGAAATGCAATAGATACCTACAGTGTTAGTTTATTGAATCACAAGTTTGTTGTTAGGCTCGTATTCTATTGGGATGGTTAAAATGGTAAATAGGTACCTATTTTATGGATTGAACCGCAAGGGTAAGTTTTTTTAAAAGCTATTTTCATATCAAATCGACTTACGTAGCCCCGAGTCGGCTCAAGTAGAGCAGTAACATGTGAACTGGTAACAACTACCTGGCCACTATGTTACAAGCGTAAGGCTATAATTGAAGCTGAAAACCGGCTCTAAGATCAATTAGGTTTGAACAGTATTGTCTCCGTACGGCACCACTGGCTGCAAATGGATAAACCTGCTGGTGGCTGAATTTCCGATTTTCTGGTCGCTGATTATCTGAATGCTAATTATTATTTGAAAACGAGAAAATGTAATGTCTTACGAAGAGTACATATTGCCGATCGAAGGGAACAGCTTGGTGATGTGCCTCAAGCCGAGGGATTCTCTCGGGAAATGCACTCGATGACTTACTGCCTTGTAGAGACGCCTCAATCACAAGGGTTCTTATTTATTAGAGAGTTACTGGAGATACGATTGCTTGGATAGGCTCTTTGGATTGCGTCGTAAGTCATTCCGTTTACAAAGCACTATCATGCAATAAATTGGCATTTAAAATCATCCCCCTTATCACTACAGCAGCTTAGGGAGCATGACATTTCGTGATAAAGTGAGAGCTTTCCTAAAAGTGGCGAACGATTTTCGTGGGATGAATACTAACTGAGTTAAAATTTCCTATAGGAACGGGTTGGTTTTACGCGAAAATTATTAGGAAATCCCGCGATAATTGAGTATCACTATAATTCCATCTTGTTTTCGGGCTGAAGGGCTCACAGCTAAAAAGCAGGTCTCTGCAGAACAACGGCATTGAAATATGGTGAGCAGTTCTAGTGTTATTGTAACACAACATAAACTAATTCCCCGTTTTTTGGTTATAAAACCAAGCTAAACTGCAGTTCTACTGCTTTATGCGGTATGACAATGGGATAGCTCATAGGGCCTGTAATACTATAACTGTCAACTATGTATCAGGGTAAACTCGAATTACGGTTTTAACTGGTTTTGAACATTGGTATCCATATTCAAACAATTTACAAAACGATGAGTTGATATTCAGAAAGGATGAAGCAACGTCGACTCAAACATTCCCAGAATCGCCTAATCTGATTCACAAACCAGCCGAATTTTCAAACAGTTTTTTCCCCCGGCACATTTTTGCCAATCTAGCAAAGAGGTGTTGGAATAATCAACCACTTAATTTAGGGGAGAGATGAGCTTATCTAGATGAGCCTCTCGACGAATTTCGAAGCAGGAAGCAGGAGTGGAGAAAGAACGTTGAAGAACGACAATGGAAAAGAGTAAAAAAAGCCAAAAAAAAAGAAGACCGAAAGAGTGCGGGCGTGCTTGTGTTTTATCTGAGTGTTATTTCCAACCGTGTAATTGATAAGGAGAGGCGAAGAGGGCTTTTTTCACAATTACTAATTAGAAGCATAGGAGATCAAAGTGTCGAGGGATGTGTGAGGCCTCCTTTGTTTCCTAACCCCCTTCTTTCTAATTGGGCTCTCCGTCTGGTTATTAAGCCGTTATTTTTAATCAAGGGCTTTTTGAATAATTTATCCAAGGGATCCCGCGGAAAGGGAAAAGGAAAGGTTTTCGAAGGGCTGGTGAAGAGGGGGAAAAGGGCAGGAGGGGGGGACTGGGCTAGAGTCCGCCAAATTAGTTAAGTAACCCATTAGTAGATGCAGAGTGGCGATAGCGGCTTTTAGCACTAATGATTCATTAGTTCTCCCTGGGCCCTCTCAGAGAGATGTTGACTGACTGCGAAAGCTTAGCGAATATCCCCCACTCAGGCCCTGACCGGCACACTTTGCATCTCCTACCGTTACATGTTGGATTTTCAAAGCCCGATTTGTAAATTTCAAATGGAAAAGTGAGCGGGAGGGCTTCAGGTACGAAATTGGAGATTATCTTGGCTTTACGAACTATATTATTCCATCAAAAAGGTTCTTTAATGTTCACTTCATCAATAAGCACTCATAAGGCTTTGAGTGTGTTGTAGTGTATGGATAATCATTCATAGATGGTTTCTCTTGATTCGAATGAATCGGCTACCACCTACTTGGAACAGCATAGACTCTACAACTGCCCCGATTCAAATTCCCTTACATTATAAAATATTATAATAGGCATTTATTAGTAGCTAAACTGGAGGAGAGTGAGAACGGATTAGGGTTGTAAGCATCTCTTTTACTACCTATATATAAATTTATCGTCTTGTCTTTGTTACTCAATCACACTCGACCAGATACACCGATTTTGATGGGTTTTTTTCCGCAAAACGCCAAAGTTCTTGAATAGTTTCAAGGCTATAGCAGCATGCTCTCACCCTCTTCTCCCACCTTGAATTAACGGTCCATGATGACCGACACACGGGTAAACTTGTCCGTCTCTAGAGATCAAGGGTTCTATCATTCAAGAAATGGAGAAGAAATGATTTTAAGTTGTCCATTCTTATTTTGTGGAACTTGTTATGCTGGCTTATTTATACGGGTAGTTCCAAATGAATATTGTTCTTGTACAACCAGCCATATCCGTTCATAAACAACTTTTATATTTTTCATAAATATACAGATCTGAAATATCAAGGCTTAACAACAGTCCGAAGCCTAGTTGGTCTAGTAATCATATATTATTTTGTTTTTTAGCGAACTTTCAAAGAAAATGAAGCTATTGCAATGGTTTCAAAATTTTTAGTAATGTAAATTTTGAGAAATTTCTTCATGGAAATCCGTTTCAGACTATTCTAAAACGATTTCTTTAATTTAACCAGACGATATCTGTACCTGGAATCGAGCTCAAAAAAACGTCTGCCAAGTTGGGTGGGCTGTATAGCTTCCTCACCTAAGTAACATGAACGTAACATATGACAATAACTTTAAAGTTTGCGTATGCTCACACGCTACTAGTGGCAATGGCTATGACATTGATATGGGACTGTCTAGGAGCAAACCCGAACAATCTCTGCAACTTTCACCGAAATCGGACGAGTAGTTCCGGAGTTATGGCTATGAAACTAATTTCAAAGTTGCGCATGCTCAATACCTAGGTATTACTGAGACAATCGTATCGAAATTCGAAAACAATTGTCAACCTTCAATAACCCTCCGAAATTGAACGAAACAGGTCAATTTGGGATTGGGAAATCGTAGTTTCAGGAAATTCACGTTTGCGCATGCGCACACGATAACGGTAGTCCGATTGCTATTAAATGCATAAGGGACCTTCTAAAGTCTAATCCACGTAATCCCTAAGAATTTCACCGAAATCGGTAGAGTAGTTCCAGAGCTACGCCCATGACAACTAATTTCAAGTTTGCGCTTCCGCAGTAGCTACTACTGATCCAATCGTGACAAAATTCATAGGTGATTGTCCTGGAGTCAGCCCCCATCTGCCCTCCGAATCGGAGCGGAATAGGTCAATTAGGAACTGAGATAACGGGGTTTCAGGAAATTCACGTTTGCGCATGCGCTCACGCTACTAGCGGTCCTATGGCGATTAAATTCATAGGGGACCGTCACAGGGCTGACCCGCACAATCCCTGAAATTTCATCAAATTCGGATCACAACTTCATATAGTTTTGCCTGGGACAAGGAATTGACACAGACAGACATATAGACAGACAGACGGACAGACAGACAGATAGACAGATTGACAGACGGACAGACAGACAGATAGACACGGAACCAAAATTGTTCAGAAAGCTCTGAAACGTAAAAAGCAATTGGAAATTTTGATTTTGGAG
The DNA here is from genome assembly GCA_030264115.1 of Lygus lineolaris. Taxonomy (NCBI): domain Eukaryota; kingdom Metazoa; phylum Arthropoda; class Insecta; order Hemiptera; family Miridae; genus Lygus; species Lygus lineolaris. The sequence goes on along the minus strand of JAEMON010000003.1, from coordinate 6,767,519 downwards.
GACAACAATTTTTTAATTTTTTCAGTATGAGGAAGCAAATCAAAATGTTAATAATATCAAAAGAAAGGATGAGTTCGTTGACTAGAATTTTTGGAGTACTGCAACGGTTCCATTTTAACTAGAGTCAAAAATCGCTTTAAAAAAACGCGTTTTTGAGGTTTTTGGTGTAAATTACCATCTTCATGGGAATATGTGGTATATTCGAAATCAGCTTGAAATTTACTATGAGAAGAATCACTCACCAAATTGTTTAAAAATGATTCTTTGAATATTCGTTCATCTACTCATGCTGCATGAATGGAACTTTTTTAGTATGTAGTTTAGTATGATTGTTGGAAGTTTAGGTACGAAGTAAGTTTAGAACTCGTGAATACTGAATGTACTCGCACATGAAACAGGATGATGGCTGAGAGATGAAACAAACATTGAAATATAAAGAGACTGGCGCTGGGTGATTGACGGATCAGAGGCAATCGGGCTAAGTACCAAGGTGACGCTCACAATAATCAGCTAGCTCAGAGGTGGGATGGAAGGGAGCGCTTGGCAGGCGAACACTAGCCTATATCTCACAGACCCGCCACGTCGGCTTTTCTCCTGTTGTGATCGACAGATCGCTTGCTCGCTATCATCCGAGAAGTAATCGCAACTTGTATCCACTTATCTATATTGATTACAGGTAACGTAACCTAGCCACTCCAAGACCGGCGAATGATTTAATGAACCGACACACACAGACAGCTACATGATGAAGCAACTACTTAACAAAATAGGATAAACTTCTAAGTATTGCATAAAATTATTACAAAACGGTTTATTATTGTCCAAGTTAGTTCCTAGTTGGTCCCCTATCAATTTCTTCATCGCCAGAGCACTAGCAGCCTGCGCGCATGCGCAACATGAATGAAATGAGAGAATTTCCTGAAATTACGGTTTCCAAGTTCCAAATGGACCGACTTTGTCCGAAGTGTTAGGGTAGTTGGACGCATCCAACACGATTTTCATCACAATTAAACCACCAATAGCTCCTGCGGATGCACAAACTTGAAATGTATTTACAGAGAAACATTTTCACTAACTGATACTATACGTCCGGGACGCGTATTTACGATCCGTATCCCATTTTGGGCCCTCGCCCGGAATGAAGTAGAGTAGAATTTGTAATGTGCATCCACGACTGTGCATGCGCAGAACGTGAAAATGGACGAATCACCATAACTCAGGACCCCATGGTCCAAATTCGCTGTAATTTTGATTGCAGTTCGAGGGTAGGTTCTGTGTGGTCCCATTTGGATTTCGTGACATAATATGGATCAGTGGTAGCGACTCTGCACGCGCCAACATGTGAAAACTGTAGTCCAAATTAGCTCAAATTTTGATGGTATTTCGAGTGTGGGTACTATAAATAATATGGTCCCATAAGAATTTGAACAATGCCACTTCGATAGTTTGTATCTTTCTATTCGTTCGTGTTGTACTCGATATTCTGGTTGGAGAGATTACAATTTTGATTGTAAGTAAACGAAGAGCATAGTACCAGTAAAATAATAGTATGCAGTACCTTGAATCGGACCTGATACTTTTCTCTGGTCAGATTGAAGTCATTACGGAAATGCCACATCGATATTTTGGTCAGGGATGTTAGGTTTTTCAAAGTTTAAATTGTCGAATCATCATGAATTCATCATCGAATCAGTATGAATTTCAAATACTGATTTTATAATCTTGCATTTTTTGAAATACCCAGTAACGAAAATTCAAGTTTGAAAAATTTCGTTAAACAAATGAAAAGGTTTATAAAGATTTTGATTGCAGGTTTTATTGATATTTTAATTTCTTATAACCTAATAATCAGAACGAAATTGACATTTTTTTAATCCTTATTCAGAACTTTTTCATGATTGCTAACACAGTACATTTACTTATATTATAATTATAGGTATTGAAATGTTTCATGTAGATACTTAGCTTTTCCTGTGAATCATCAGTATTCAGCCAGTAAATACGATACATTGTGTATAACTGGTACATAGGTGTTCAATAACTAGTACAAAAAAAATGTGGTGTCTGAAAATTGGTGCAAACCCGTTTTTGAGATTAAATTGAGAAATAAAAAACTAGATTTCATGTGATTCCATATTCTGATTGTTCTATTCAGTTACCATGTTCCTGTAGAACTCTCTAACAAAGTTTTTAGAAGAAGTGAAGAAGTGAATAACGAGATGCTTATGAAGTCCGAGTTCCTCTTCAAGCGTCCAATAAACAGTACACTTCCCGCATACTCAGACGTTCGGTCCCTTTTAAGATGACAGACAGTCGATGCACAACTAGGTTCCAAAGGACCTAATACCTACCAAATTTCATTCAAGTTGGACAATGATAACATAAATAAAGGTGGAGTTTCAAAAAATTGTTTTTTCTGCCGATCGAAATGATTTCTATTCACCTTCAGGTGGGCTGAGGAAAGTAAAAAGTTCGATTCATGCAGCATGAGTTGATGAACGAATCTTCAAAGATTGATTTTAATCGATTTTGTGGGTGATTCTTCCAGAAATTTCACGCTGATTACGAATATACCTACCATACACCTATACACACATATAAAAAAGTGTTAAATTTCAGGAATCGTTTTAGAATGGTCTGAAACGGATTTCCATGAAGAAAATTTTCAAAAATTTGCATCACAAACATTTTGAAGCCGTTGCAATAGCTTCATTTTCTTCGAAAATTATCTTAAAGTCCCGTAGACAGCAGTGGTTTCACTAACCGTTTTGAATGAAGAAGAAAGACACTCGCGCTCCTCACTACAGTCTCAAGAAAACCAAGAATGTTACATCTAACGCGGACGATGAACCTAACGTTTCACGATCATTGGGTTGTAAAAACCCAACTCTGTCACAAGCAATTTAGATTGATAAATTACTGATAGTTAATCGAGTTAGACATGTTGGTATTACATTTGCGTGCAAAGTGAATGGCATCTCATGGGCGTAAAAACCACGAAATTACACTGTCATATCCATAAAAGACGTTGTCGCTTGATGTTCCCCTGGCTGAGGGACTTGCCTGAGTATTATTACGTGAAATCGATAACCTCTCCATAACGATACGGACGAGGTGTTGTTTTATTCACACTTTTATCGATTCTATGGAGAAGTTCATCGTTCGTTTTCCGTCATTACGATTTCCTCTCATGTTTATTATTGTGCATTCACGCGCTTTCTCCAATTTCCCTTTTTAACCATTCAAGTTCGTTATTTTGTGATAAGTAATAGAAAAATTTTTCATTTCAAATTTCTAGAATTTTTCAATATTTATGCTATGAAATGTTGGAAAAAATACGAAGTTTAAATGAACAATTATTGTGAATTTGAAATGGAGATTTCTGAAATTGGTTTTGACTATTTTGACTAGGTTTGAAATATCATGAAATTACTTTGGAAAATTCTGAATTTGGTTGGAAAATTCTGAATTTGGTTCCGAAAATCCTTCATTTTGTTTGAAAAATTCTGAATTTGACTTGGATAACCTCACACTGATGGAAACTCACTGATGAAATCAGCAAAAAAAATTTTATTTAAGTTTACCATAGACATTTTGTAGTTGATCCCTTAAAAGCGGGGTGATAATGGCATGTCAGTGTTATGTTTCCAAAATTCAGCCATACAGGATACCTAACACGGTGACCGCTGACAAGTTCTTTGTGTTGATGACAAATTTTATTTCCTTCGATTAAAAAAACCGATAAATCGGGCGATGATATTATTATGCCCAATTTCGGGGGGGCCCGATGGAGTCTTCAATCTCCTGTCAGTCATTAGCGTCTCTGTTCGATTAATCGACCGATGTTGCCGGGGTACCTAATTTAAAGGCCTCGTTAAAAATAAATTTGAAAAGACACGCTCGTAATTCTTACTCCTTTTAATAGGGAAGGACGGAAGAAAAGTATTTTTGTGTGATAGTTGGAAACGGTTTCGAAGCGAGAATGCTATCGATCGTTAGAAACTTAAGTCTTCCCCCTCCCCTTCCCCCTTCTCGCCACAAGCTTTGGCAGTGCTCCTACGAGAAAAGTATTTTAAAAGCAGAAATACACATACGGTTGTTGACTTCTCTCGAACATAAATGGGGATTCCTCGAATAGTAGGGTAATTAGGGGATCAGTTTCCTTTTAATTAGAAGCCGTTTTAGTGAGCCGTGTGTAGTTGGTTTTCAACTTCGGGATGTTTCAAGAAACTTCTTACCTCCTATCCGAGTTCAAGTTAGGTACGCTCCTGAGTGAAATACACTTGTACTCGCTAAAGAGGTATGGCTGCTGCTCCATTTACGAAAACCTTCCACTCATGCATTGAAGAACCTCCTATCATAATCTTTTGCAATTTTTGGTAATGTTACCAGATTTGAAATGATTGTTCCAGCAAATTTCATTGCAAATAATATCATATTATGTGGGTTGTTCTGAAATGAAGACGACATTATCCTATAATATAATTTATGTTGTGAATCCTTATTGATTCCTTCATACATAATTTACTTAAATGGTACACCTACTACGATTTTAGGATCGAACGAGACCACTCCAAGCACTGCACAACCAACCAATCGTTCCTCATAAGAACTCAAGGGTTGAATTAAAAATATATATAAAAAAAACCCCCCCAATGTGAATGGCTAACCTCACAAAAGTTAGCCAAATCGTGGAGGTGGGTGGAGGTGTATGAAGATCCATCTCTTCCTACTTCCATGAGCTAATGCATCAGCTGATTTAAGGAGATCACATTTGGGGTCTAGCTGTGCTCCGAAGAATTAAATATTATTACCTAGTCATCTTCAAGAGGTAAAAAGTTGGTAAGGGATTAAATGATAAAATCGCCCTGGCTCGAAAATTGCCAATGGAAGGATGGCATTTTACGGTTTTATAATTTTCAGAATCGAAGGGACCAAGTGCTTTACGATCAACCGTTTTTACATGACTAATTTGTCCGAGGCAAGTACCTTGGTTACCATGAACCAATGAAATTTGGTATGAAAAGCCCTTCGGGGTCTAATTGAGCCACCAAGCTTGGAGTTCCGTAAGTCCAACCGTTCGTTTCAATGGTTGAACATACAAGAACAATAACATGATCATAAATCACAAATCAATTCTGCCTGGCGAAAAAAGCTTCTTTCAAAGAAATGAATCTTCTCTGAATTCTTTAGAAACAATCTTCATAGAAAAAAATAAACCATTTTGCAAACATTAGTACCCCTGTTGAGTATACACAAGTTGAGAAGTTTTATAAAACTTCAGCTTGTACAGCTTGGACTGCAATTCAACCAGATGATGAAATAACTACTAACGTTGAGTGCTCCCATTGGGACGGCTACCGCGAATAGTTAAATATGTATTTCGGCTACCTACTTCTCGTTTGATCTGACGGGCTGCCAATTATCCACATCGTCTTTTAATGGGCTCTCATTGTTTCATCGAGCCGTTTGCATCATCTTTGCTGAAATTATAGCCACGACGGATCTGCCTGAAATATTTACAGAAAAATGACGAAATAGCTTCGAAACTCTGGCAGGCGAACAAATCATGTTCACCGCCAGCATTGGTTTCGTCAGCCGCTCAATCGATAGCCGCGTACGACACCTGGTTGGCTCCCTCGAAATCTGAATATTTAACTTCCTTAAGCTATTGATTCTGATCGAGCACTGAACCTACATTACATAATAACTGAATTCTATCCGCCACCCTGAATTACTTCTCAGGAGGTAGGTATGACGAAATCTAAAACAGGAACGCATACTGAGAACTAGTATAATAGGGAGAGAAAATTAAGGGGCCAAGAGAATAAGCCCAAAATGACCTAACAAAATGCCTAAATCTCGGCTACTATGAATGTATAGGAACTCTTACTCGTGTAACCAATAAGGAAATACTCCCTCCCATACCTTTTAGCGAATTTTTGAAGAAAATGAAGCTACTGCAATGGC
>JAEMON010000003.1:6741901-6754839 GCA_030264115.1 Lygus lineolaris | reverse complement strand
TTAGTGAGGTCAACATTCTTCCTTCCAAAATCAAAATTTCCACTCGCTTTTCACGTTTCATACCTTTCTGAACACATTTTTCGGTTCCGTATGTGTGTGGGAGTGACCGCAAATCCTTGAAACACATGTAAATCCCACAGTTTTGATATACCTAGTCGATTTTGATGAAAATTTCATCCATGTCGGATCAATAGTTACCGATAGCCTCTGCGAGTGAACAAATGTGAATTCCAGCAAAAACCGGTTTTTCATGATCTGATGGTCCGATTCAGCTCAAACTTGGTGGGTAGTTAAAGGCTTGCCTCAAGGTAGATGAAAAACATTCAGAGTTACTCGTAGAAAGTGGGACACCCGAGAACCAGTAAGGAGGTGGCAAGCTGATTGCAACATTCTGGTATAGGTCATAGACAATCGAAAGGTGCCAAACCTAGCTTCTTCAGTCGCCTGGATCATGCCACTCGAAGCATCAGAAGTTAGGTGGGAAGGTATCAATGTCTAAAGCCAAGGGAAACCCTGGAGAAGGAACCTCTTGAAGAGGAAAGTGCTCAAACTTTAAGTGGAGTTGAACATTGTTTGGGGTTGATAAAAGGGCCCGAACAATTTATTTATAATGCTAATTACTCGGGTCAGGCTCCTGCGAATTTAAATTTATTGTTGTAAGACGAAAAGGGTTGAGAGAGACCCCGGAGTGATGGATGTGGTATTGTGAGGCGCAGGCTGAAACTTTAATTGCGAAGCATTGTTTGTTGGGGGAATATTAGATTTATACCGCAACCTTCAGCCGCCTTCCCGGGGTTTCCTTGTAGCTCCTACCTTATAAGGACCTAACAAAGAGAGCTCCGTAGTGTAATTGGCGGGGGCCTAATGAATAAGTGAGCCCTAGGTACTACAGTGCTATGGTCACTTCAAAGACCTCTGCTGGTCCTAAGAAAAACAATCGGGAAGGCCGTACGAGGGATGACGGGCCAAAGTGGGAGGGAAAGGTTGTGCTAGATTAAACAGAATCTGTTTAATGAAGCCTTTTAAAGAGGTCGCTGCTAACAAGGAACCCCCCTTAATTACCTACAGCCTAAACCTATTTACTTTATTTATGTATTTAAACATGGGAGCTTGCAAACCTTCATTGTAGCGGCTGTTTACAATGGCCGTTATGGGCGGATTCGTTCCGCTTCGCCCCGTTTTCAGAGGTTTTCTGCAAGGATGACCATAAATTATGACTTCGTAAATTTACACGTTCAATGAATAACGCTATAACGGAGCTGGGATACGCCCTGGCCTCCTTCATACCTCACAATCCTTCATTAAACGGGACTCTGGAGGACTTAATCTTGAAAGGCTGCATCCCCGGAATATTGTTTCATTAGCCTCTAGCAGTAATCCGCCATCTGTCAAGTGCACCGCCGGCCCAAGAAAATTAATACAACTACCTAGTGGATTACCCGAGAACGTGAAGGTCACTAGATGGAATTTATGTCACTGCATGGGTTAATCCAGCATGACCTCAGCATTGAATTTTACTTACCACGGAAATCACACAAATGCATTTGTGTTGCACCGTTTCAAGAGAATATTCTATTGATCTCAATCGTGAGCTATAGGAGGCGCCTCTGCTTGCCCCTTTTGTGTTTCTTCTTAATTTGAGTGTAGTAGAACTAGAATTGTCAAAGAAGATAGTAAGCCAAATCGTGAACGATAATTGAGTAGGGGAGAGCTACTGATATCCATGTTGTCTCCAGGCTATTGATACTTCTCCTTGTCAAAACACGGTCGAGTCTATAGTAGTTGAAACCTTGTGGCACCGTGGTCCAGGCTTCAGTTAGCAGCTGGAACACTTCCCAATGTCGAGTCTGCAGTTGGAAGCCTGTTGAACCATAAGGTCGGAGCTAAAGAAGGAATCTAGATTAAACAAGGCTGAAGCTCCAGGAGTAATCCCGTCGAACTGGAGTCGTGCCTGTCGTGAAACTAAGGGCTAGGATGCATTTGAACCTTGTCAAATCGATGATGAAGCAGCAGAAGCAGGAATCCAGTTAAACCAAGGCTGAAAGAAATACTGTCAAACCAATTTCGTGCCTGCAGTTGGAACCACGTCATACTAAGATTGTGGCCATGTAGCTGGAACCTTGTCGAACTAAGGTCGGAGCTGCGAGAATAATCTTGCCAAAACCAAAGTCGAGCCAGCAATAATTTGGAACCAAGTCTAACCTTATTTAGATAACCTTAGTCAACCTTTCGCACCCTTTCTCAAGCAGAATAAATTTTAGTTGCCTATTCAATTGGGCCATACTGCGTCTTATCGATACAATATTCAATATAGAGAGCCGCATCATCTCACTATCAAGAATATGAAAGCAAATTTCAATTCAAAAATTTATCGAACGAATCATTATTCAGGTAGTAGGAATATTATATTTATGTGAACCTATGGTTAAAACCCTATGGTTCACCTATGGTTGAATTTAATAAAATTATTGCTTGAGAAAGAGGGCAAAGTACTTTCGAAAGCGCTTGCGGGTTGCGGGAGAAGTAGTTGTTCTCCAATGTTGCCCTTCAACCAAAAGATACCTAAACTACACAATCGTTATCAAACTATGATGGAATATATAGGAGGGAAATTTACATCCTATCCATATGCAAGTAGAAGGATTAAAGTCCAAATTAGGTGGTACCTATACCACTTTGATAGGCCCAAATTTAGGGCCACATGAAAGTTAGAAGAAGGGTTGGGGAAAATCAAGGTTTTTCAAATTTCATAATTCCTCTCCCCAAAGTTGGATCAACAACAGTATGATCGAAGACTGTTGAGGTAGATGAGAGATGTTGACTACACATCGATTTTATACTGGTGAATTTGAAGTCATGGTAGGATACTAGAGGAGAGTTTCAATCAACTGTGTCCTCCACAGTAGCCAATTGAAATACCAAGCTATCAAGTTTTCAATGAGAGGAACCCGCGTCGTCTGAAAGTAGCACTAATTAGTGCTGACGCCCAAATGGTTTTGCAGATCAACCATGTTGACGTTGGTCGCCAATGAATGATCTCTTTGGGGCGGGACGGAGCTCCAATTAGAGGGATGTACGAACTATCACAAACTGATTCGGACTTGAGGACAATTGGGGTCCAACTCTGTGGAAGTACCCACTCGAAAATAATTCCAGATAACGTTAGTTGAGCCAAATGTCGCAAACGCTTTAAACCTTTCGAATCAAGCATGAAAGGGACATTTTTTAACCCCACCTAAAAATTTTGTTACACGTTTCATACCTCAGTGCCTAGAATCCGTAAAAATCGGTACCTATGCAATTCACAATCGTGTTTCCTTTTTTTGTTCAGCCCTTGTAGGGAGTGAACAGTTGGCCGTTTCGGGTGATCTAATCAGTTCTCGATTCCACTGGTTCATTATGTAGATATTGAAGATAATTAAATAAGAACTACCTATTGAGATTGGTAAGGATGAAAACCGAATTTGGATGGGGAAAACTAAAGCAGACTGGGAAATGTTATATAGGTAAGTAATAGGCACTTCTATTTATATTCATATACTCTTGCTTACGTGGGTTGGTGCTCATTATCCATAATTTGCAGGCCTTACTTTCTCTCCACTCGCCTCTCTCGATTCCGCTCCCTTCAACGAACACCATTCAAAAGCACTTCTCAGCTCTCAAACCGCTCTCAAGTGACTCTTACGATGACAACCATAATTCCACCGATAAGAGACACCCCCCTTGAAACTACGCATGTATATTAGAACCTACACCGCTCGCTATTATGAAATTAGCTCTTATCTCTTCTGCATAATGAAACTTCGTGAGGACGCTGATAAGAGAATTTACCTTTGTTATAATCAACTCTCAAATTAACACAAATTAAGGAAACTCGAGAACTCTCCCCTTCTTTTGAGCGTGCAACCTATTATTATCCTCATGATTCAACTGATAATTCGTACTATCTTCCACTTATACTTATCTTCATGATTAGAGTTGGAAATTCATTAATATACGTACATTCACCATGTAATGATTTCCCTACAGGTTTACATTACTCCATGGAACCATGGGGCTTTTTAGTCAATATGTATGGATTATATCTCACCATTGTTCTTGAACTGAACCTTCAACATGGTTTCACCTGATCCACCTCTAGCTATTACCATCCTACAGCAAAACATTCTTTGGGATATTTTAAAGATTAAATTAAAGTTTAGGACAAAACTAGGGTGTACATAAGCTGAAACGTATAATTGTATAATGGCTTGGGTATAATTGTGGTCAAATTGGTAGGATATTTAGGGAAAGAATTATTGGAGAACATGAATAGGATTTCGGAGATACCGAGGGCGATTCTGCTCTGAGTGAATCCTTAATTTTAGTTACTTTAGTTTTGATCTGACCAATGGACAGAGTAGAGTTTCTTTTAATTTATATCGGAGAGAAGCATGTTGAATGTACTTGAAAAATTCGAAATAATCAAAAGTGATTAGTATGGTAAATGTCTGAACGAGGCCAAAGAATGAGGTCTGAGAATGCCAAATCATATTTCCCTGTTGATAGGTTTTTCATACAATAGGTTGGTTTTCACTATCATAGTGTGACCTTAACCACTGTTTCGGCCCCCTTTCACTTTGTCTGCCCTTAATTGGCATTGGTCATTCTTCCTGGTCTCTCTCTTCTCTCAGCCAATAGGATTCAAGTTCCCTTCGAATCCCCGCCATTGTGCGACCCTCTCACTTTGTCTGGAACTGTTTGGGTATGCCTCTTCACTTTTTCTACCAATGGGAATAAAGTTCCCGGTCTCCTGTCACTACATAAGCTTTGTTCTCTCTGACGTACTTTCAGTTCTTATTTGTTACTGATGATGGTCTAGCCGTCGAAATCGATTTAACTTTGTAACTCATTTTTATTAACTCTGGATTTTTTAAAATTAAAACTGATTGTCTATTTTCTTATCGGTTTTGGGAGGGGTGTATTACCGAACGACCCAGGCTCGGCAGCGGAAAGTGAAAGTCCCTCCCAGTTAACATCGTAGGCGTCCTTTGACCCCGGTGCCGTACGAGTAGCATATTAAGTACTTATTAAGTTAATTTCCCAAAAACAATTTAAATGATGAGAGTTGAGGTGGACGTGTTAAAAAAAACCTTCTCTTAAGTGTAAGCGCACTTGAAGAGATTCAGAGAGGAAGTGGTATTTGCCGAAGAAGATCACAATCACGAAGAGACGGCGATCGATAGAGACGTTCAACAAATAATTTAATTCGCCACATAAAAATATATTTTCTTTTTTTTTTGGACAGTCTGCTTGCCATTCAAGCCAAAGTTCATACAAAGCTCAACTCCCTAGACGAGGTCCATCTTCCTAGGGCAGATGCTCAAAGGAGGTAGGATTGGTTGAAATAGTGGTCAGCCCGGGCAAAAATTTGTGCTCTTCAAATTTGTTAAAGTCGTTTCATACAAACTCCGTCACCACCTTGACTCTAACTAAGAAGACGTTTCCATCTTCATTTGACAACAATCGAGTTGATGGCTTGATAGACATGTAAACATATTTGACGAGGTAGCTCTTGCCACTTAAATGGAGGACAACGTGAGCAACCTCCTCGTGGTGTCCCATTGTGTCACAACACGTTAATTACTCATTTCTGTCAGGAGTTTTCAGGTATAGGTGCCTAAATGCAACTTGAGGGGGTATTAAGCAAAAACAAAATGGGGTCATTTGGCAGTCCCGGGGTCATTGGGAAATTGTTCGTTGGGGTCATTCGGTAATCATTTTTACGAGGTCATTTGGAAAGACTCCCTCATAGAGTAGAGTAGAACAATGATGAGGAGTGGAAGAGGAAAGGTTTGATGGGGATTCTAAAAAAGAAAAGTTCCATCCATGCAGCATGAGTTAATGAGCAAATTTTCAAAGAATAACTTTAACCGATTTGGTGGGTGATTCTTGTAGAACATTTCACGCTGATTTTCTCATTTTTATAATTTTTGTCTCTAAATTTTCAAAATTTGACCCCTTGGAGTACTCCAAAAATTCTGGCCAACGAACTCATCCTTTCTTTTAATATTATTGACATTTAAAATGTTTGTTGTTGTTGTTGATTTTTTATCTCGGTTCCTCGGTCAGATATTATCGACTGGAGTGACATATATATATGTACCTATACATTTTTGAAAAAGTTTTAAATTTCAGGATTCGTTTTAGAATGGTCTGAAACGGATTTCCATAAGGAAAATTTTCAAAAATTTGCAGTAGGTACTAAAATTTTGAAGCCATTGCAATAGCTTCTTTTTCTTCGAAAATTCTGCCCGTCTCAATTGGTTAGGGATGAATTTTGTGGCCCACCACGTTAAACGTAAATACGAGCGTATTGTTGGCATGTTTTGAATTGGACCGCGAGAAACCGATTTAGAAAATTACTCTTTCTGGAAATGGACCCTTTTTTAGGTAATCCCTGAAATCAAGCCTTCCTGAGTGATTAGGGGAAGGTCCGGAGAGCTGAAGGGTGAAGAGGGAGATTTTGAATTTTGCCGTGTTTGCGAAGGCGCCGGCATTCAAAAAACCTTTCGTGATTGAAACACTCCAGATGTAAACACCTGAAAGTTATCATAGATAGAGGTAATCACGCTAATGGACTTGGGTAATTAGGGAAACAACCTCTGGCCCTTCACCTCTCTTTTCATACCACGTTCATAAATTTCGTTCCCTCCCGGGTTTTGAAAACAAGGGTCGAAAACGATGGTAAAACTTTGTTGAGAACGAATGAAGCGGAGAAGGATTCATTTTTAATCAAAGTAAGGACTGTAAGTATTGTACCAAACGACTGAGCTTCATTTGATGGAATCTTACTTGCTCATTAAGACTGCATTAATGAATTTATTTTCGAAATATCTTGTGGGAAATATGGAGGGGGGACACAATAATGAACTTTTGTTGTCTCGTTCCACGTTCGTTAGCTTGTATTATAACTGATCATGCTGACTCGTCATTGTACCTATTATTTATTTATTTCATTTTCTTACATTTGAACGTGCGTACCAAATATACCAATATACACATCCAATTATATACATCTTGACAGCTTTCAATGTAATTCTTCAATTTAAAAGACAACTCATGAACGAACTGATCAACGAAGTGATTTTACGGGCTCTCGACAAGTTATTTCTCGACTCATCACGCACCTTACATCCGTGAGCGGTGTTGTTCACATCATGAACGGTTGCACTATGGCCTCCTTACTCGAATCCATACGACCTTTGCGTCGTACGTGTCTTGCGCGTCAATGTGAAAGCTGCTTCACCTCTATCACTAGGGCTCGGATTAGATCATGTTTGCATTTTTTTCCCCTGAATAATACACATTGAAAGAAGCCTTTTGGTAGTATTTTCACCTCTCTGGGACCAACAGAATTTAAATTTATCGAGAGTATACATGCATAAAACCGTGGTTTTCAGAATAGACGCATATAAATGCATATCTTCTAGTGGTTTTGTCTGAATAGTTTGGTTTTGTTAAAATGTCCCCTGAATTCGGGCCTTGACTAACCATAAGGTTCGAAAACAGAAATCATTGGAAAGATTTTGTTTTGTCCTCTGACTTTACATAACTAAAACAGCCATAAGTCCCTTAATTTACAGTGTAAAATTGAAAATAAATATACCATTAAAAAGAGCGTTAAATTTCCTATCCTAAAACCAAAGTTTTTAATAGGCAAAACGGTTGAAAAATGAACTTGAATATTAAAACTTGTCAAATAATGAAAATCACCACTCTTTTCAATCGCTCATGTCTATGTGATCCAGCATTTTTTGATTTTTGCCTGTAAACCTAAAAGTTGCTCCAAAATCTAAGCTTCCCAATGGTGTAAGTACGGGGTATTTCCATATTATAGTAAACTAATGACGGGAGAAAATTGTGTTTCAATGCAAAAAAAGGTGAGTTTTTCAAGGTAATCGAGTGCGTGAGATGTTGACGACCTGCCAATGACTGGAGGAGTTGAGTATTGTCTTCCTGGTAATTTTTACGCTGCATCAAATGGTGACCTCGCTGATTAATTTTGACTGATATAGAATTGAGTTTCAGTGAGAAATAGTGAGTTTTTGGTTTGGTTTATCCACAAAAATGGCTATTTATAAGGAGATAGGAAAATTAACGCTATTTTCATGGGTATATTTATTTTAAATTTTACACTGTAAATTAAGGGACATGGCTGTTTTAGTGATTTAAGGTGAAAGGAAAAAACAAAATCTTAAACATTTAAAAAAGTAAAAAAAGTAAGGGAGTTGACAAAACTCTGAGATACATTTTTTTGTAGGAAACGGCCTGTGCCAGTCACTTATTTGAAACACCCGGTATATCTAACACCTTTAATTACAATCAATACATACAATTTGAAAATAAAGCTCAATGGTACCTATATAAAGATAAGCTGTTGATTTTTTCGTTCCAATTTCCTTCTATAGTTTTTAACGGGGTTTTTGGAGCATATTCAAGAGCATAATAATGGTTTTACAGAGCATATCGATCCGAGCCCTACCTATCACTTTCCTCATAGATTTCATAGAAACCGTATAAACATATTGGGAGTTATATAGTATAGTATGTGCCATATAGCAGCACCTACCTACCTTACAAACAGATACATTATCAGAAATATGTCCTTGAAGTAAAACTGCTCCTGAAATCTGAACTACCTACGTATCTGATTGACAGTGGATTTTCATTACTAATCATTCACCTAGCAAAGGATAACGCCGAGATTGTCGTGGGATTCAATCATTGTGTTAACAGTGGTGGTAATGGACAGTGTGTTAGTCACCATGAATTTTAGAGGCTGATTCTCAGTCGTAGTTTCAGGTTCCCCATGAATGACAGGTAGAGACCTGAATATTTCAGGATAGCCAATATTTACGATTTAACGTGTCGTGGAGCCCGTGTTCCTGCTTGATATCCCCAATAGGACTTGTCAATTTGAGGGGAGCCAAACATTCCAGAAAAGTAGCCGCTAATTAGGGAAGGAAGGGATCCTTGAATAATTGAGGAGAGAAATGCGCGTTTCTGACACTCCTAGAGGTGGCCAATGACTGATTCTTCGGTTGAATGGGTGACGAAAGGGTAACTTTGTGGGGAATAATTAGGGCAAGGGCGGGTCCCCACAGACTATGATAGACAGGACGAATGCATTAGGACACGGACGCCTGATGTAAAATATATGAAGACAACCCTTGTCCATTACGTTGTCGCATTAGCGAAGCCCCCTATCCGCACCATCCTAACTTAGTGATTAGCTTAGTGCCTCATTCTCTGGCTATTTTTTCAGCTGCTTCCCTTGTTTTGGACCTTATTGACGTTGCAGTGGATAATTGACAAGTGGTGGTACTGTCTGATTTTGCCGTGAAAAAACACATCCTGCTAATAATCAAGCTAATGCTTACGTTCACATTAGCTGATTTGTTGAGGAATTATATATATATGTTGTGTATGTATATAGAACAGAGAAGTTTCTTCCACGCAGCCTTTCCAGGTACCCACGACATTTCCACTTCTGGAAGTTCAGCTTTTCGTACTAGAATGCCAATGATGTACTCGTACCTAATCATCCTCACGAGTACAAGGAGAAGAAGTGTATCTAAGTATCATAGGTATATGCATCTAGGTAGGACTTTCCTAAGATCTCAAGTAGATGATAATCGGCGAAAATAGCGTTTTTCGTTATATGAATACCCTTTAAACATGAAATCCCACCAAAAAACGAAATATTCCCCACACAACACACTAGTGGGGGGGTTAACACTAACACTGGCTTTTTGGCTGGGGCTTAGTTGTGGATCTACTTTCGATTTCGCCCATGCACAAACTAATTTGTGCCTCACTGTAAACAATGCTGGTTTATCATTACCTTCATAAAGGTCTTATTTCACTGGAGTGTGGGGGGTTGATGTTGAGGAGTCACCACTGATGGATCAGTGATCGCATGAAATGGTTATTCTGATTGATCTATCTACATACTCACAACATTTCCATTGATGGTGTGGGCTGTGAAGTACGTCCCATGCATACTAAACCATGATTAGTGCAATACGTTACATGAATATTGCAGTTTTTATCGATTCGTCTCTAGAGGTATAAAACAATGTGAATGACAGTTGTTGGTACAAGTAATATGAAGTTATACAGGTCATATAGTAGGTCCATAAATATACCTACCTGTGTTCTCCGTCCCTAGTTGTTGAAAGATTAACTATAGGAGATTTTATATGAAAAGTAGGCATAGGTGATCATTTTTAAAGCACGCTCATGAAATTCACCCATGCACTTCACAAGTTAGTATATTATTCTTCATGTTACCTCATCGATCATCTCTTGAGTGGCAATCCTTCACGAGAAACTTCATTCTGTTTCAGGTGCGCAGGGTATGTGGTGCGGTCCTGGCCCTCAGCAGCAGCAGCAGCAGCTCCCTGAAGACCTGTCTGCGTACCATCAGCAGCCACCCCGGCCTGCCGGCCTCCTCAAGATCGCCGGCCCTGAGGCCCAGTATTACTACCCGCATCCTCCCTGCAACCACTGAACCGGACTCTGGCACAAATCATTTCGAGCCCAAGTTCCCATCTGTCCCTCCTTATTCTTGTACAAATCAATTCAAAAAAACGTCTTGAAAGTGTAAATAGAGAAATATTGTAAGTTATTAAACATGACTCATGTATGGGCACCTATCTGCCATTGGCTCGTGCATCGCTACACAGTCATTCAGGTTTCATGACAACGTACTCGTAAAAATATAAGAGTAGGTAATCCCCGCACAATAAAATTCTTCAACATTTCATAGACCCCCGATATTCGTCATCAAATCTTAGTATGAACCAGGAGCAACAATCTGTTACACGATGTTCCTTCTGCGGGTGACCACCCGCAGTGTCCGGTGTACAGTGGCTTAAATGCCCGGTTTTTGTTGACAGGAGGAAAAAAGTGATCAATATCCGTAATTTCAAGGACTAACGTAAGATTCATAAAAACGAAACATACTTTATTATGTTATGCTCTAACTTTTTTTAGCCGGCATGATCGTGTACAGGGCAGCGGTATTGAGGGGGCAAAGTTCGAGTCACGCAAGATGAGAAAATTTCAAAGAACATGCCAGCGTTTTCTAGCAATTTTAACAATTGTTGCATCTTATATCATTTTATGAGCCGTTCCTATGGAAATTTTCACGCTGTCCTAATAATATAGGTTCCTATCCACCATAAATTTATTTTCTTTGAAAAAAGTTAATGTGTTTAAAATGCGTTTTCATTGATTTTTGACCCTTAAACTTGCAAAATATTATCCTCCAAAGAACGCTCCAAATGGCCGAAGGACTCATCCTTTCTCTGTATAATATTGCGTTATGGCACCATTTTTGAATTTTCTAAACATTTCCTATTGGGTGAAGGGTTAGATATATCGTCAGGTAATGCACAGGTATTACGATAAATCGACTGAAATATTCACTATATAAAAATTGTTAAACATCAGGATCCCGTTCGAAATATTACAAAATGAATGAATTCCCATGGATAAACTTTTCACCATTAAAATTGTGGGCCCATTGAAAATTCGATGAATTTAACAATCTCGCTTACTTTTTGGTCATTCCTACCAACATAAAAGTGTACTATTTTTCTTGGAATTTTTCAATAAAGTAGGTATTTAGGTACCTACCTAATAAGTAATAGTAAAGGAGTTGCTTATTGCTGTTTTCAGTAATGAACTAAATGTTACCAGCTGGTCTGAATTATTTGTTGATTTGATCCTATCAAACTTATTGTAGGGACATGTTTACAAGATTTTCATAACATTTACCAATTACTCAGGTACAGCATCCGCCCGATTTCGTCTCCTCAAGTGTTGGGTAATGATTGGGAGGTTGCTAAGAGGTCCGATTTTCTGAATGATCAAAGGTGGTCGCCCTGATTCGTTATGGTCCTCAACACAGTGAACATTTTTTGCGGCCTCGGGTGGTTATCGATTTGCAGACCAATGTTCAAACTGTTCGAAAATAAGTAAATTTGGAATTTTCATCATATTTGTGTCCTTTGCACATTTAATAAGCTCAAAATTTGATAGTTAGGTAACTAAGGCTTGTAGGTACATTAATTTTATTTTAGTCAACTTGAACTTACTAACCAGGTTTTTAGTTATTATTCAGTCTTCTTAACGCCAAATAGCCAATAACTCGCAGCTCCAATTTTTAGAAAAATCAAATTTTGATTATTTGTTACAGCCAGTTTTTCAACACGTGAGTGGGAATTCCTGTATAGGACAAGCAATAAGAAATCATTATGTTGAGTTTTTTTGTTTGTAGTAGAACAACCAGTTAGGTATACCTAATAAAATATATGTGGAATAAGGCGTAAGTACAGCCATTATCACATCAGATTCATCATTATTATGAATTATACTGAGCATATTAATTAAAAAATGATTGAAGATAAATATCGAGATGATCAACCCGGAACAGGTAACGTGAGGCACTACATTAATCATATTTTGAGTTTCCAGATGGTGTTTTTTGGTGACTCTTCTTCCACCAAGGGACAGACAAACTGACTCCAGGCTTCGTGTCATCTCCCACCAGTTAGTTGACCTTCGAATAAGCTGACTATTAGTGAAATTGGATCAGTAAAATCTTCATACAAAAAATCAACCAGTAGGTACTCGTGCTACCATGTCAAAAGAAAAAGTCCAAAGATAAATTGCCTCCCTGTATTGTGCAGTTGCCATGAGGCCTGTTCCAACTATACCAATATTTGAATATATTCGAATAGTTTAGCTTCGCAGAGCTCATTCTGGTGGATATTTGGTCTGTTCCAACTGGTTTGTGTGAAATTTTACTCACCTACTGATAAGAACTGGAATCCTGTTCCAACTGCCAGAGCTGACGGCCTTATCTGGTGGAATAAGGCCCGCCGCAA
>JAEMON010000003.1:6683578-6694652 GCA_030264115.1 Lygus lineolaris | reverse complement strand
TTGACTCGCTGCCAGTACCTAAAGTATTTCACCAACCTCTTAAAGAAAAAAATCATATTATAATAATATTTGTGTGGACTGTATTTCAAAATATAGGGCTTGTACTAATAAATTATCAGTGACTAGATAGGTATGACTAGGGAAATAAATAAGAAAATAGATAAATTAGTTTCACCTAGTTTATTAACAAATGTTGAGGTGTCTTGTGATATTACCCATAATCTATTTATTATCTTTTATATATTAGTTGCCACTATATAGGTAGAAATCATAAATATCTAGTTAAAACATAATAAATTGTTGGTGTGACAAGATATGTATGATTCCTACCTATAGAGAGGCCAATAATATATAAGAATAATAAGTACTTAGATTATTGGTGATATCACAGAAAATCGGTAACCCCAATGTCCAGGTTCAAGATGCAGGTAGGTATGAAGAAAGTGATGAGGACCAACTCCAAGATATTTAGAAGACAGGTGAACTTCTTAGATAAAGCCAACAGACCTCAGTAGAGATTAAGATGTGGTAGGTTAATTTATATCTCACCACATATTTCTGATTCAATGCTGGAGATCTGGGCAGCAAGCAGATGGTAAATGGCTGGTGTAGGTAGGTAAAAAGCCAAGCCAAGTACTCCAAATACACCCTCAATTGGCGATTCCTTTGGTTTTCTGGTGTAGTTGATGCAGAAATAATTTAAATGGTAGGTACCGGTTCCAGAAACAGCAACAGAAAATGCGCACAAATGAACTGGGATACAAAATCATGATGAAAAATAGATCTCTTTCTGAATGAGAATGGCTGATGGAGAAGCGTCAAGCGTCCAATGTCCTGGCTCCTGGGAAAATGTGGAGGCTGGTCCAATGATGCCCTGGAGAACAGCTGATTGATGGTGATGGTGCACAATTCACAGAACTCACTCACGGAATGACAAGTGGCTTAATAAATGTATAAAGGTTATTTGATGATTTTCCGTAGTTATGTAATATAATAAACTTGATAATAAATAATAAAAAAGTGCAAGTGTTCCAAAACATGGAGGTAGATGGAAGTTAAAATCAGAACATGGAAGTTGAAGGTACATAAATGTTCGGGACACTGCAATGATAAAGATAAAGGTGGCATTGTGAAGTAATGGCCGACCTGCCTGTTGCTTCTTGTTTACGAAAGAAAAGGTTATAATGAAATTAAATTATTTTGTGTGATGTACATTAGGTATACTAAATGTTTTAGGAGTGAGTAACGGAAAATATATGATGGAAATGAACTGGAGTGATTGTGGAAAGTGTCAGTGGAAAAGACATGTATACAAGATGCGTTGTACACATTCCTATATCACAATGGGTTTTTGAAAAACCCCTTGCCATCCGATAGAATCTAAAAATTGATTAAGATTGCAATAAAATGGAAAATAAAAACATTGGGAACATTTTCACAATTGCACAGGTAAATTATTCCATTGTATATTTGTATGGGAATCTCTCAAGGCGGGATTTTTAGGCGGCCCTCGAGTTTTAAGAAGACTTTGAGATGGTCTCCTCGAAATTTGGAATCCGGATTCGGCGTAAGGAATCCTTGAAACTCGAGGACCTTCTATAAATCCCGAGCTTATTTAGCACAACAACCATGCCTGTGAAGGCATCTCGAACCTGTTATACTATAGTGCTACTATGTACTACCTACTACTTATCACGGCATGAGAATAACGTGGAGAATGAACTTTGCGGATTCTTATTGTTTCTTAATAAAATAGTATAAGGAATAAGGATATAATCATACATTTCATAATTATAAAGACCGTAGTAGTTGAGTATCGTAGCCGTGTATGAGCCCTTCATTTGTATCCTTTATGAGCCCTCAAGCGTTTTGCTGGCAGCTTTCAGATTGAAAATCGAATATGCGGAATTTACCAACTATAAAGGAACAGAAAAACATCTGGTTTAAGATAAATCATGGATTACACGACTAGGCAAATGTTCAATGGAATGCTCAGATTAGTAGTATCCATAAAATAGTATGATGTGGTTAATATAATGAATTATAAAAACATTGATATTGGAATTTATAAAAACGTTAGCCAAGTTGGGTGTGCAGTAACTTTGTAATATCTTTTCCACTTTCGAAACATGGACATTGGACGTATAGAATCAGCTAGTGAAAGTTTCACCGAAATTGTTTCACAATAAATTTCAAGCACTTGCGCAGTAGCTATTACTGATCCAATGGTTACGAAATTCATAGTCAATCATTTTTGAGTAATCCGCCAGAACAACTCTCAGAATAAATTTGAATGAAACCGGTCCATCAGGAATTCAGATGGCTATGGCTACGCCAACAGATTTCAAGTTGGCTCATTTGCAGTTGCTATGACTGATCCAATTGTCACGAAATCCATAGGAGGGCGTCTTTGAGTCACTTTACAGAACCGAGCAAAAAGCAGTAATTAGGAACTGAGAAACCCGAGATTAGGGATATTCACGTTTGAGCATACGCACAGGCAAACTAGTGGGCCCATGGTGTTGACATTGATAGGGGACGTCTGGGGGCTTACCCGCACTATCCCATAATTTCCATATTACCATAAGTTGTTATACTTTTTCCTGGGACAAGGAATTTACCACTGACCAACTGACACATGGAACAAAAATTGATCAGAAAGCTCTAGCCTAGTGGAAATTTTGATTTTGGAGGATTCAGTAGACAACATAAATACTGATTTCTAAGATTGTACTTATGACCAGCAGAATAATCTCTCTCAACTTCAGCGGGCTTGTTTATGTTCCATCCGGAGACCAAATTTTCATTGTCAATCCCATTATTGGACTGGGTATTTACGAGTCAATCCAGTCCATATGGCGGTTGACTCATTCCCCCTCATCCATGGCAAACCAAACTGCGATGTACTTGCCTAATTTGCTCAAGAGATCGAGGTAGTACCTATCTTCGAACGCAAAACTTGAAATTTTGAGGGAGTCAACAATATTTTGTTCTTGGTTTCAAACGTTCATTATTGAAAATGATAAACCAATACTTTGAAAATATTATATCAATGTCTTAAATATCTCAGCCATTTTTTAATACAAACTATTGTTCTTGCATAACCGAAAATACGCACATCAGAAAATAGCTGCATGTTTAAAACTAGCAGTTTGGCGGCGGTGAACTTTATGGGCTTTTGACATCCGATTCTCATGATTTGGACGGCTCTTTTGACCCGCTGCGAGCGCTTGTACCACCGACAGATGTAAAGCGCGTCGTACAGTTCCAGAGACTGCAATATCAAGATACATTCGAGTTACTTAGATATACAAGAGGACCAACTGCACTACCTATACCATAATAATAATTATTATACACTATCAACTACCTAAGGAACTACATTAAACAATGTTTTGATTATTTTAAAGGGGGACACCAGTTAGTAAAATATAGGAACGAACAAGTCGGAGCTCCAAACTACTTTGCTTACCCGTAAATATACAGGGTGTCTACAGTTCTAGTCTGCAGTTAAGTTCTCCGCTACCTAAACACGGGCCAAGCTCATTCTGGGGAGCATGTTCAGAATATTCGACTGTGTCATGTATTATGTGATATAATGAGTAGAAGCCTTTGAAAGAAAGAAAAGAAAATAAGTAGGGACAAACTTTCGTCATCGATTCGGCTTCGTTCGAACAAATTTTTCAAGCCCCTTTTTTTCTTGAGTTTTTTTAATTTTAAGATTTTGGTTTTTCTTTCGACCTTACATGACTAAAACATCTGAAACTCCCTTAATTTAGAGTGTAAAATAAAGAATAAATACACCATTGGAAAGAGAGTTATATTTCCTATGGGGGAGGCCTACTAGCCATCTTTATCAGTAGATTTTCAATAATCGAAATTCAGCCCCAAGTTCACATTTCAAGAATCTCCCTAAATTTGAATTTTCTTGAAAGAAAATTCGTGGGATTCATTCATTGTTTTAGTGCAGTAATTGAGGGAGGAAATTGCGTTTAAATGCGAAAAACGTGGGTTTCTCGAGGAAATCGATTTTTAGGGTGTTGACGACCTGACCATGACTAGGTGAGCTGAGTATCGTCTTCCAGGTAATTTTCACGCTGAATCGAATAATCACACTCGTAATTCATTTTTACAGATAAAAAATTGGTTTCTCGATTTAAAAAAAATTGCATTTTTGTACATACCAGCATATAAAAATCATATTTTGCTGAGGTAGTGAACAATTGAGGTAAATCTGAGCAAAATTTATTCAGGGAAATTCAATCAACACACACAGAGATCACAAAACTATGATTTGGATGTGCTGGTATGACCGAAAATTGACTATTTTTCTCGGAAAACCAGACAAAAATAATCGGGAGTGAATCACTAAACCATGATACTCGTGCCACCTACCAGGTCTTGCAATCTCTGCCCCACATCGCACAAAAGGAACATGTTGTACGCTTCAGAAAACGCTAAAATAGCTGCCAAACATTTGGGTCCCACTCGTGGATCATCTTCCTGAACAAAGAAAGGTGTACAAATCAAGTTACACTCAAGTAATATGTATGACGGGAAGACTCATTTTTTGAAGGATCTTTCACTCCTAATTACACTTTACACCGCTGTGGAATTGATAAGCAGGCGGCCAGGGGGCTTCGCTATAAATTATCCTAAAACCTTATCCTAACCTAATTAAAAATCCCTTCTCAAAAAATAATTTTTTCCTTATGAAAACCGCGTTCAATTCGCAAATTCAAGCTCAAATTAATTTGAAAATCGAAAATCGACCTATTAGGTACTTGCCGAAATTAGAACGGATTCAATTTTGCATTTTACCTCTCACTCGTATAACCACTGAACTCCACATTAGCCTTGAAGACTGACGGCTGAAATTATAAATGCTGCAATTTATTACACAACGTCTTATTACCTACTTTCCTGTGTAGATCGCCCATCTTCAAAGATCCCATTGGATATCATTCGTCATAAAGTATTATCAGCCTAATACACCCGGTTATTGAGAATCAGTAATTACATACTGAAATTTATTATTATATCACGTGGTTCACTAATCTTGTTTGTACGTAAATCGCAACGTTGTATCTTGAAAAATCCCAAATTCTCTTAACCGTTATCCTACCTCATTACTCTACAAGACCTTCTTATTGTGTCTGAAAATAATATATAGTTACCTTTTTGCTGTCCATTTTTACTCACCTCGGTAATAGTGATTAAAGCCATGCCTAGTAATATAGCTCCACCGTAGAATGGAACGGCGACAGGCAAGCTTGCAAGATCTTTGAATTTCTCAATCCACCTGGAAATGATTGGAAAAGAGATTGAAACTAAATCGGATAGGATGATAGACTAATAAGAACAGAACTAAAAAACACTGTCAAATGTGGTAGGTGAACCTATTTTAACTAAAAATCCCCAATGCCTGACGGGCGAGGATTCATGTTTCGTGCGTAACATTCATATAATTATGTACTATTTATGTCACATATTATAGTATCTATATGTAATATACAGGTAGAGGAGCTTAGATTATTATTTGTATACTCTTTCACGAACATGATCATCTTGAGATGATGTTTGACGTTCTGCATAAGACATTCATAATAGCAATCATCATATTCCTTTTCCAAATATTTCATGTCAGATCCTGGGAATTTCTGATGAAACATGTCTGCGGCCCGTTCGTCCAACTTGTTGATACTGTATATGATGAGTTTAATCTGATCCAGGAGTCGTTCAATAGTCGAAAAGCATAACACCACACCAGCCGTCACCATGGTAACGCAGAAGTACAAGTACAGCCCCTGGGCGAGGAAAGCTGCGAGCCACGCGTTTTTCGAAGCGGTGGTGTCTTCAGGCCACCACAAAATGATGGGAAGGTTCAGCCAAGCTCCATTCATATTGGTCAGGTGTGATGGAGTCCCGAAAAATTGGTCAATTACCGGTTGAAGCACACCAACCTGAAATTGAAGATGCAATGTTCCTGACCATTTATTTATGATGGTATAACAACTGGATGATGGCTAGAGAAAATGATTAATAAATTTCTACTCAACATTTCCGCCTAAGCTCCTGAAGAAGCCCCTGGTAAACTAAATAAAAATGCCACGTTGGCATGTTCTCGCATGCACAGCAGCTATCACTCATCCAATTGTGGCGAAATTCATTCGTAATTGGTCCATTGGGAACTAAGAAATCTTAGAAGAAATTCATGTTTGCGCAAGTGCAAAAGCTACTGGCAGTCTAGACAGTCAGTGGACTGTCTAGAGGCAACTTCGGACAATCTGAATATTTCACCAAAATTGGTCGTGTAGTTTCCTAGTTATGGCTATTATATATATGAATCAAAGTTCAAAATTGCGCATGAGCAGTAGCTATTACTGACCTAATCGCGTCGAAATTCGTAGGTAATTGTTAATCTCGAACTACCCTCCAAATTTGAGCGAAATAGGTCAATTAGGAACTACGAAACCAGGGTTTCAGGAAGTTCACGTTTGAGCATGCGCACACGCTATTAGTGGTCCGATGGCGCTGAAATTGATAGAGGACCGTCAAGGGGATAACACGCGTAATCTCTGGAAATGTCACCGACATGAGTCGAGTGGTTCCGGAGCTACGCCTGTGACAAAAAATTGGAAGTTTGCACTTGCGCAGTAGCTATTGCTGATCCATTCAAACGACAAATCAAACGCGAAAACACGAATGGACAGAGGATAAACACACTTCAGTCAGCAACTACTGAGTACTGACAACTACCAAACTGTAACTCAGAACCACTAACATGCACTGGTACTTGTACTAACTAGAAAAAGTAGAACCCATAAAGTACCTAGGACTAACACTCGACCAACATCTTAAATGGGAAGAACATGTATATGGGCTTGTAATTGAAATTAGAAAATCATTTCGCTTTTTCATCTTATTAAGGAATTGGCTCTCCATGTGAAATCCACGCATGGTATACTATGCGTATGTATATAGCATTGTGATGTATCAAGCCATAATCATTTGGGGAGGAGCATATGCGAGTAACTTCCGAAGTCTAGATATAGTTATAAATTCTGTACTACGTATAGCCCCTAAATCGAACCAGTGCACCCCATTAGTGAACCTCTACACCAATTTTGACGTCCTCTCTCAAAGAATGTCCTTCATTTATAGACTAGTGATTTATGTACACAAATCCTGGGATTCCGTCAGGAAAACAGTAAATGCAAGGCCCACTAGAGGCAATGTAAACAGATTTCTAGCGGTCATTTTACCAAAGAATGGTTTCTATAATAGTCAGTTACCATGGCTAGCGCCATCAGTGTTCAAGTGGGTACCTAACCAAATCCATCAAAATTTCAAACCCACATCCACTTTTCAAAAAAAAAAAAAAAACTTATACCAATACTACTTGATGAATCACACTAATGCGAACATGATCAGACAAAAATTCAAGTTTTGAACTCATTAAGACACTCACTCACCACCTATCTCATATTTCGACAATCCTAGTAAATAGTGATGTATCACTTCTACCTATTATTAAGTATAATAATGCAGTGTGTAGACTAGCTCATTTTTGGAATATTAATGTCATACGTACCTACCTATGTTAGGAGAATCATGCCGAAGATTGAGAACACTGGATGAAACGGCATGGACGGATCTATGATCTTAGGCCCGGAATCAATTAGGAAGCATTGTAAATGTTGTATTCATGATGGTATTACCCAATATATGTGTGTTGTAACAATATGTATGTATATAAATGAATAAAGAAATAATCAACGTTTTATGAAATATTTTTAATAGTTGATTATCTAAGTAGTGAAACCCATTTTCCTAAATCAACGTTTCAAATCTCTGGTTCGGTAAATAAATGATTAATTTTAACCATGGTCAAGGTTTTTTTTTGGTGAAACTGGCCCCTAAAGACCAACTTGGAACTAGTACCTACTCTGTACCTATACAGGGGACTTCATACAGCGTTGCACACAGGGACTTCAGCATTGGTAGAGGGACTTCTAGGGAGGTATATTATACAACGTAAGATGCGGTTGGAAGTTCAGATTTTGGAGGGTAAAACATCACCCTCAAAAGTGATAACGATAACTGATTACAAATATTCCACTTCCTTGGGTAGACATAGCTAACCAGACATTCATAATTCTGTATATTCTGCATTCTGTATATTCTGAATTCGGTATATTCTGATAATTCTAAATATTCTGTATATCAGGTGAATATTGTCCATGTGGTAAAAAAAAAAAAAAAACCTGTAAGCAAGTTCGGGTCCACTCTCCCATCCCCCGTAACTCTTGAAGAGTTGGTTACTCTCCAATCCCAGGAGGGGTGAATATATTCCTAATTTCTTACATTGCAAAGTGTTAAATTACATCATACCACTCCAGCGAATCCGTAGATTAATATCCAAGTTACGATGAGTCTGTTCTTCTTTCTTATTGAATTCTTCATTAACCCCTCAAAGTAGTCATTCCTTGAGTATTCGCATAGACTCCAAGGGTCTTCGTAAAATACTACTAACGCTTCCATTTTATATCGGTTGAGAGTTAAAGTCGTAGTTGCAGTTATCGCTACAAAACCGACTATAAGGAGATGGATGGCCTGGAACATATATTATTTATATCTTATACATATATATTTTGTAGATACTCACGAGATGTACATGTGTAGCAGCTACTACTTAGGATCATTTGTAATACATTCTGTTATGAGAAACTGATGGAGATTTGGCTACTCTAATATTTAGCTTTAAATCCCATCCAAATCCTTACCGTATTATAATCTTTTATAGAGCAAAATGTATAAAAATCTCGAAATATGTTTCTGGTGTACTTATGGAATATCATATCAAATCCTACACTAACAATCGATATAAATAATTAATTTCACAGGTTCGAAAAGGTGTCATTACCTGTGACAGGTAGCTGAGGTTATCTCTAAGCAGATATGAGGTGTAGAAGAGTAGAGACATCATAACAAACAGTACAGAGTACATCATGATATAGTTTATTATTGTCACTGCGGCCCATGCCTTCAAAAAAAGTTCCAGTCATGCATGGGTAATAATCATTTTCTGTCGATTTTAACAGTTTTCCTTAAGCGATGTTTCATCCATGAAAATCTTCTGAGTAAAATAATTCGTTCATATTTGTCTGTGTGTTTATCTTTTCACTTTCTGAAATTTTTGCTTCGGAGTCTACCAAAGTTAGCGGAAGCTTTTTTTCACATTAACGATCGAACAAATTAATGTCTGTCCTCCAAAAGTGAAATTTCCATTCTTATCTTACGTTTCAGAACTTCCTGAACAATTTGGTCTCATGTCGGTCTGTCTGTCCACATTTCCTTGTTACAGCCATATATTCCAGAATTTACATCCGATTTTGTTCAGATTTTCAGGGGTTATTCCAGTCGGTAGGGCCCCTTGAGGTTCCATATATGAATTTCATCATGATTGAATCAACCTTACGCTCTAACGTAAAATTCGTTCGCGATTGTATGGAAATTTTGTCTGACATTTTGACTGACAAACGTCAACGCGATTAAGAGTTTTGAACTTACGCAGTTTTGATTCAATTTTTGATTTCAACTTTTCTTGGATGCGAGGGAGGTATATGTGCCATTTCCATTTGGAAGATTACGTACTTTGTATCTGATCTCAACGAAGATATTAGGTAGGTAATGAGGTAAATCAAAAATACTCTGCGTAAAAAAAAGTGAAAATGGCACATAACTCCCTCCATGAAAATTTGAAACCAGATAATATTGAATCAAAACTCTGTGTAAGTTCAAAACTCTCAATCAAGTTGATTTTAGTAAGTTCAGAAAAAATATCCACACAATCGTGAACGAATTTTACGTTAGCGCATGCGTAGAGCGTGCCGTTGATTCAACCATTATGAAATTCATATGGAACCTCAAAGGGCCCTTCCCGCAAAATCCCTGACAATTCGAACAAAATCGGATGAGAAATCTGGAAGATAGAGTGCTGTAAGAAGGCAATGCGGGCAGACAGACAATTTGTGAAATGTGTTCAGAAAGCTCTGAAACGTAAAATAAGTGCGAGTGGAAATTTCAATTTTTGAGGAAAACATGTTCTCGATTCTCAAAGTGAAAACAAAGCTTCCGCCACCTTAGGAAGAATCGGAAGCTAAATCGTCGCTTAAGAAGCCTTCCATTCGCCAATACTGAAAAATAGTAATAATTGAAGAAAATAGGAAATTGAGGTTGATATTGGGGTGTTGGCCTAAAAGGTAATTGAGGTCGATAGGGGGTGTTATGTTTGCGAGTGTTTCTCGATTTTGTAGTCTTAGTTGAAGCAATTTTGAGCTAACCAGTAGATGCAACTTGAGAAGTCGAATAACAATCAGTCAAAACCTCATTTTCGTGAAAATGGTGGAGGCGTGTTGCTTCCTAAGCGACAAAATGATCTCAACAGTGAAAAACTTACGAAAACAACAGGTTATTAAAAACTCGAGCAGGAAAGTTGCAAATTAGTATAGCTGTAGAATCGGTCCTTGAAGTTTGGTATGTTGGAGTGGGGGCACCTAGTATGAAACAGGGTATGATCATATTGTGAACGAGAGGTCGGCCCTTCAGTTTGTGAATAGGAGGGACAAGAAATCGGTCTTCGACGGCCGAGGTGGTTAAGCGGTGAGGCTTCCGCCGGAATCCATCAGATTTCGGTGTGTCAACAAGGTCCGAACCCTCTCGAAGTACCATATTTGTTTCAACACAATTTCTTCGTCCACACCATTTACTCAAGAATGTAAACCTTTAGGTTCGATTACTGAAAGGATTTTATTCTATACTTGCTCCAAATATTAATTTCAGTACACACAACATCAAGATGCTCTGCCAAGTGGAAATGGCACATAGCTTCCCCGCGTCCAAGAAAATTTGAAATAAAAAATGTATAAGTTCAAAACCCTTAATCGCGTTGGCCAAAATGTCAACATTATCATTAACGAAATTTACGTTAGCGCATGTGCAGAGAGTACCGTTGATTCAATCATGGATGATAATCCCTGAAAATTTGAACAAAATTGGATGAAAACTCTGG
>JAEMON010000003.1:6648019-6659862 GCA_030264115.1 Lygus lineolaris | reverse complement strand
GGTTTTGAGTTATGTGCCATTATGAAAGACATGAAAATGTGAAAATAATAGTAAAAGGTATATTTGTAGTTAATAAATATTATATTGTGATATGGTTAGGTAAAGTTTAATATTAACTGTATTTACGATCTCTAATAAATTATTATGGGTGGTAGATACCAACGTGTACTAGCCACAGAATGCTAAGTTAAATACAAAACACAAGTATCTAAGTGCAACCAAGGACCAAGCATACAAATATCCGTTCATTAATTGTGCAAATATACCCCAACATATCGCTTATAAAAAAAAGTTTCGTTAGCTGAACAGTTGACTCTGTCAACAAAGTGCACTTGTTTCGCAGTTTTTTTTTTTGCTTTTGCACAGGGGAAAAGGGGGTCACATCGCCTGCACGGCACTTCGGTAAACACCGGGGTGTAATTAAAAATAATAATTTTTACAAATAACTTTTTTCCCCGCGACATCCGGTATCGAACTGACCCCCCAATGGTGGATATCATCACCATCGTTTGGGAATCGCCCTCAACTTTTCGTGAGCGCGTCGAAGCTTGAAAAAACACGTGCGGTGCAAACAC
Organism: Lygus lineolaris; assembly: GCA_030264115.1. NCBI lineage: Eukaryota > Metazoa > Arthropoda > Insecta > Hemiptera > Miridae > Lygus > Lygus lineolaris. The sequence continues at coordinate 6,659,287 of JAEMON010000003.1, read as the reverse complement.
GTATATCCCTATAGGTAGTCAGGCTCTGAACACTTGGTTCATATTCGCATACACACCCCCCTCCCTTTTTAACACTCCAAATAACCTTTTTATATTTCCAAACGCCCATTTGAATAAATACCAATAGCTTCCGCTGCCAAAGGGTAGGTATATATCTGAACGTTTGGTTCGAGTAATTTATCATTTTTTTCTGTAGGTATTTGGAGTCCGATACGAATAAAAGTGAGTCCTTGGACACAGTTAATGTTTGCGCTTCATATTTCATCCGTGTTTACATCACTCCGGATGTTCATCAACAAAAAGTTGTGAGTTGGGATAAATGAGGGTGATGATGATAAAAACGCTGCAAATCATTACACAACGATTAATTTATTTAAATATGTAGGCAAACCTTCAGCACTGTAGCAGCGTAGGGTCATATCTATATAACCTACATTTCTCTTTTCCGTCGCGACAAAAATTACCTACCTATTTACAACCCAGGTCATTCACAATAAGATATACCAATGTTCTATATACTCGTATTTTTGAATGTAAGTGAACTTACGAACGATACGTACATAGTGTTCTTTCAATAATTTTTCAAAGTTATCATCAACTGTGACGTCATTGCACCCCCTAGCCTGGGCGGGAACCCCAAATGTGAGACATCATAATCAAGAAAACTATATGGGTATTTATCATAGGAGAGTGCGGTTTGTGTTAAAATACTCACTATGGAATTCACTTTCATTAAAAAAATATAAGTTTTTTTGTCTGGGGTGGCCATGTTTTTCTTTCGTAGAAGGACTAAGTACGTACTTATCCAACCTTCAAATAGGCATAGTAATCGGTTTTGAACTAAGTAGGAAGGTAGTTTAAACTCGACTTGATGAAAATGGGAATACGATTGCATAAAACCAGCTGATGTTTGAATAGCGATTCGTAGCTTATAACTCAACGATTCCCTATCATGTTCTTCTCTTTTTCCGTTCAACCCTTGAGAGCCCATATGTGGGTGGTTGTACAGTGCTCTGCATGCTCTCCTTTGATCCTAAAAATGTTAATCAATTTAAAACCTTGACAAAAACCATAACCTTCATCCGAATAAACCAAGCTAATGAAACCATCCTACATTTTAGCGAATTCTCTAAGAAAATTCAGCTATCGCAATGGCTTAAAATTTTCAGTTATACAAGATATAAAAAATTCCTCCATGGAAATCCGTTTCAGACTATCTTAAAACGATTTCTAAAGCTTAACACTTTTTTGTGTGTATGTAATGTAGGTATGTGTCACTCCAGACGGTTTGTGATTTGTGATCCTAGAATCGATCTGAAACATTCCAAAATTTCTATAGGTATAGTATCGTTAGAAACGCGATGAGATCGTTGGCCAGAATTTTAAGAGTACTCCAAGGGGTCAAATTTTGAAAAATGAGGGTGCAAAAACGTGTTTTTGAGGGTTTTTGTATAAGTTATCATCTTAAAGATAGGAACATGATAGGTAAGGTATATTCGTAATCAGTACATAATTTCCTGTAAGAATCATCCACAAATCGGTTGAAATGATTCTTGACAAAGTCGCTCATCAACTCATGCTCCATGACTGGAACTTTCAACTTCTTCAGGTACATGGAATGCGCGTGAATTTGCGAACGCATTTCTGGAAACCGCCAAAACTGTACGAACAAATGGTCCAAATTCACTCAAATTTTCATGGTAGCTTGATGGTTGGCCCTACGTGTTCCCATATGAAATTCGTAACATTTGGATCAGTCGTGGCGACTGAGGCATGCCGGAGGCTTGTAAGGTAGGCAAGGTAAGCACTGTCTAGCATGTAACTTCGGCTAATTAAAAATAAGGACATTAAAAGAGAGAAATTTGTCGAACTGAAATAGGTCCTTATCCATTTGTATGGCCTTTTCATAATCATAATACAACTCATATTACGTTCATCATGAACTGCGTAGGAATAACAACATGGCAGGGAAAGTATGGAGTATTACATAATTTATCATTATTTCCATCGTCATCGGAAGCTTGTCGCCTACTCTCCAGCGGATAATATCAACGACGAAACTGGCGCGTGCGCCATTGTATGAAAACCGTCAAACCGCCACAACTCACGGCCAAAACCCGCCAAATTCACCCAAATAGCCCCAAAAAAACACCTCCTAAAATAGTACCATCATAGTGACAGCGCATCCGCCAACTTGTCGAAACCCTCGAACCGCCATACCTCACGTCTCACGACTCAATGGTCAAAATTCGCACTATAATTATAGGGCCGAGCCTCGTAATCCATGGATTACTCTGGACCAGTTGTTTTAACACTCATTCAATTTTAGGATTTTAAGTAATTGTTTTTTCATGTTCAATTCCAAACGTTCAGACTGAAAACAATAAACCAAATCATGAAGAATATAATCAGGAGAGAGCTCATGGGCCAGGACACCTAACACACACTATACAAATACCTATTCGAACTATTATAGTAGTATTGGGAGGTATACTTATTTTACGTATATCTTTCAGTTCGGCTTAGGTATAATTTAATTCCAATGAATTTTAATGAAGCCATACATAAAGTTTTATATGTAGGTATATCGCTAAACTCAAGATCCAGCATTTTACATTTCTTGTAATCAACTTTTGTTTACTACTTCCTTCTTTTATAGCCTTTTTCGATAAAACGGTTGCCGGATAAAAAAGAAACATTTCCACTCCCAACAATAAAAAATATAAAAACTTACGGTTCCTGCAGCATTTACAGCTATGATTATCCATAGTTTTTCCATCCTCGCGTTCAATTAGAAACTCAATCATAACGAATTGGTTGTAAAGGTTGGAGGAACCGCAAAAAGTTTATTCATTTAATTTTCTTCATACGCACAATAAAACGATGGGAAGGTTCTAGTAATTGTAAAGTTGGACGAGAATCTGCCGGGAGGGAGAAAGCCTGTAGTGAAATACATGAGTCCCCTTTTATAGCCAAAGTTAAAATTACATTTTATATTAGGTCTACAAGAAATCACCTGTCGGTTGGGGAAAAGCTAATGAAAACCTTTATGCCGTCGAGGAGGAGGTTTTCCTCTCAAGTAACATCCACTGAAAATTAACGAAGCTAACCAAGTAATCATTTAATTCCCGTGATATTAAATATTTCATAACCACCCCCCCCCCCCCCCCCCCCCCAACATTGCTGCGGCCTGTAGCCACAGCGAGTGGAGGGGGGGGGGGGTAGTTGGAACTGAAGCAGAGATGGCATGATGGGAAGGTTTAATTAAAAGATTCCGCCCGTATTTATTTCTTCTGCCCACTTGAGGCATTTGGAACGAAATTTTGTCCCCCTCTCCACAACCCATCATATTAAACTCACTCTCTTCCGGATTTCCAGAACTTCAGTAATTCTGATTTTCGAATGAGACTAGAATTTTCTATCACAGATTATGAGCAAGATATAGATGATTATAGATTATGAGAATTCTATTCAGTGGATTTCGACACCAAACAATTTTTAATGCTTTACAGGTACCTACTCGTACAACCAATCGCTGCTAGGGAGAATGCACTTTCCTTATTTTCCACCCCTCAATAATCGTTCACCATATCCCATGCTGCCATAACTATCCTCAGAAGTACTGGTTTTGCGTTTGGTTACGATAAGATGAGAACAGTGTTGATGAAAAACGTAGTCGATTCCCACGAAAATAATGAGTCACAAATTAAATCGATTCCGACGGTTAGGCCATCAGTAATCAGTTCTTATTTTTGTTGCTGATGTTGGCCTAACAGTCAAAATCTATTCAACTTTCTAACTGATTATTTTCGTGGAAATTGACAACGTTTTTCATTAACTCCGTTCTCATCTTATTAAAATGAATTTCCACAAGTTCATTTGGTTACCTATCAAAACTAAGTTGAACTTGGAAATTACACTTACCAAAACTACTACTAATTCGACGGAGTTGTAATAATTTTGTTTCCGAGTCTACCGAAGGGACTTAGGGGTAAGCTTCGTTTTCACTTTCGGGATCGAAACTATTTTTGTCCTCCAAAATTAAAATTTCCGCTCGCATTTTTCGTTCCAGAACTTCCCGAACACTTTTGGTTCCGTGTCTATCTGTCCGCATTCCGTTGTTGTCCCATATGAATTTCATCATACGAACTGTAATCGTAATTGAACCAGCGGTAGACTCAGACGTGGAATTCAATAAATTTCGTTGTTACATCCCTAGTTTTTATCCGATTTCGTACAAATATTTTTGGACGTGAGGATACTATGTGCCATTTCCACTTGGCAGAGTATTTCATATTATATTTTGTGGGAATGGACATTCATCTACCTAAGAAACCCGAGTGCAAATGATACTCGAACTTGTATAACCCAGAACGCTTGGAACAAACCAAATGAATCACAAGCCTTCAACGTAAATGATACGCAAAGAAACGGACATTTGAACCATGAATAGGAAATTGAGTGAAAACTAATTTTAGAAATGATACCTCGTCCTTCTGACATATGAGTTTCAACCTCGAGTGGGTGAAAGAAGTTGCGCGGGAAAGTGATGGAAAAGGGGGTGAAAGGAGAGGGAAGACGATGGACGAAGGGAGGAGGTGGAATGAGAGAGAAGGTGGGGAAGGCGAAGTAGGAGGAGGGAAGTTATCTAATTAGTTTCCACAGTGTAATTGGCGGGCCTGAGGGGGCTTCACAAAGAACGGACCCCTTTCCTCCTCCACCTTCTGGATACAGTTTTCTCTAGGTAATTAATTTGTAGTTGGTTGAGGAGTTCCCTTCTATACCGCCCATTTTGTACCCTCTCCCCACACCATCACTCCTCTCACTCGTACCTCATAAAGGGAGAGGAGGCATTGTGTCCAGAAAATCATCTTGGCGTCTTCCTTATTGATCAGGTACAATGTGAAGCCGTTGTAGTGCCATTGGGGCTCCCTCCCCTCCCCTTCCTCGACCATCACGTTTGTACCTTCACTCCGACGTTTTCAACGATATCAATATCGTATAGCAATCAATAACCCGCCTCATACCCCCTCCATCACCCCCAACCCCTCGCCGATAACCCACCACCTAGTTTCTAATAATCCAATCTCCCCTCCTCCTTTATCACCAACACCCAAACTAGTTCTCACACCGGAGTTATGCAGCCAATCACTTCTCTATGGGGGAATTGCAATTACTACTGCGTGGTAAAGAGAAGCCCGCCTTCCCTTGACGGGTGTAAATAACGCTATCCCCATCAATTTACGTCACTTTTCACGTGCTACTCGCCTGACAACACAATAATGAAGTTGTCAAAACGTCGCATCGATATAAATTGCGCTTGCTGAAAGGCTACATCTCATGTTATTCGTGTATTATAGATCAACAACAGTTTTAATCAATACCTAATTGTTCATGTGCAGGGTGGAAAAAAGTTTATCAAGTCAGCATGCCACTACTGAAGAGTTGTATTGGATGTTTACATGTTGATTATTTCGGGATGGCGTTCTAACCCCCCCCCCCCTAAACAGATTAGCATTGTGTACTACATTCATACGATGCTCAAAAAGAGAGCACAAACATGGGAACTATGTGCACAATCATGCACATACGAAGCACAATCGATTGGACGTGAGTTCAGATGGAAGAGTGCAAAAAAAAAGGGGGGGGGGGGGGGGGAGGGCAAACAAATGTACATCAACTCTTCCTCGTATTGAAAAAAATACGATATTATGTATACAGGGTACAGGATAACTTCCTTATTTAAAAATTGAATGGATGAATAATAATATAACCCTAACCCGTTTTTTACATCCCTTCCAAAACTCGCCACAAAATGAAATTTTCTTCAAAATCAGGTGTATTTAACACATGACTTTCAACTGTTCTTTCACCCTGAATACATTCGTTCTATTTAATTAAAATTTTGAATTTTGAATTACAAAATTTGTGCCACATTTACTTATTTACTTTGAATTTCGAATGTTAAATTCCAAATGTGTGCCACATTAATTTACTTTTTTCAAAGTCGATATTTGATTCTTTGGAATTTGGAACTCATAGACCGTTGAAATTCGTGTGTCACCCTTATTTTGGATAAAAATTCCATTTTTGGCCAGTTTTGGAAGTGTAAGAAAAATGGGTTATCATCTAATATCCAAGAAATTTCGTGTGGAATCCGAAACTGCGATAAAGAATAGGGGTTCTGTAATGTAATTTTGTACAACTATATCCTAATTCCTATCACTTATCAGAATACTCGTCTATAATAAACGTGGGGGCCAGGTCATCGCCCAGGAAAAACTCTAGGCCTGTATTGTCCATTGCTATACCCCTCTCCTAAAAGCTTTCGTAGCAGACTGTGTTACCTCACAGACTACCAAGTTCAACAAGGTCCTCGCTTCCCTATCATTAGAAGTCATGAAGGTCTTCGCTGACATCAGACGCTACGCCTTGCCAAACTCTGCAAGACCTTCTTCTCCACATCTATGCAGACAGCGAATCAGGAAAAACTCAACGACCTCCTAACATTATAGCACCCATCAGGGGCACAGAAACCTTCGCTGCTCCTGACGTCACTCAGCTACCAAAGCAACTTCAATGATATACCCACCGAACTCCTAAAGGTGATATGGTTGAATCATCTTCCACAAAGGGTCAAGGAACCACTTGCACCTTCCACAAGAACGGACCTTGATAAAATGGCAGCCATTGCCGACAGCATCTACGAGACAACCTTCACATCGGTACACACAGTCTCAGATTCACTTGATGACGCATTAAATTCAATAGCTCACCAACTCACAGCCCACACAGCAACGCGCACAAAGCCGCTCTGCTTCTCGGTCCTCAACAGCTTCATCCTATCTACATCGTGCACCCAACCAAGGATGAAAAGGGCTATGCAACTACCACGCGCAATGGTTCAAGTCAGCCTGCAAATGCCAACCTCCCTGCAACTTCGCAGGAAATGACAGAGGGTAGTGTCCACGGCGGGAGTCGCTACGCCTAGACTACCTGACCGCCTCTTTGTCCAATGCAGGCGCTTGAACACACCATTCATCATCGGCAGCAGGGCTCAAGTCTCTATCCTTCCGAACTCACTGTGCAGACGAACAAAACCACACAGAGGATCACAGGTGGTGGTTAACAATTCTCCATTGACATCTTATGGGACGACAACAGCCACCATCAACATAGGAGGACAACAATTCTCATGGACCTTCACTGTAGCTGACCTACCGCAGGCAATCATCGGCGCCAACTTCCTCAGCTACTATGAGGTTTTACCAGATCTCGGGAACAAACGCCTCCTCATGCCAAGCACAAGTACAGTATAGCTTCTGTCCACACTCCTCCAGACCCATCAATTCTTATAGCAGACTACAATCGCCAGCCACCATACGCAGACAGCACCAGGAGTTGCACACCACATCCAAACCACAGGACCACCAGCCCACGCCTAAGCCAGACGACTCCTGCCTGACAGACTACGAGCAGTGAAAGAGGAGTTCCAGAAGCTTATGGACGCCAGGATCATTCAGCGCTCAAAGTCACCCTGCTTCAGCCCTCTACATGTTTTAGAAAAACAGGATGGGTCCATGAGGCCATGCGGGGACTACTATCAGTTGTTGAACACGAGGACAATCCATGACAAATATGGGTTCCAAAACATACGTGACTTCAACACACTCCTCCATGGAGCAAGAGTCTTTATAACACTGGAAATCCAGGAAGCATTTCACCACATTTCAATCCACACATTCCAAAGGCAGCTATCATTACGCCCTTCAGCTTGTTCAAGTATCGAGGAATGGGATTTTGACTCAGAAATGCAGCACAATCTTGGCAGATCTCATGGACCAAATCCTCCGGGGCATTTGTCTTCTCCTACCTTAAAGGTGTACTCATATTCTCTAGATCCAAAGAAGAGCACTCTAACCACCTGCAGGAGGCACTACAGCGCACGAAGTTTCCAGGACACTCAGTAACAGCAGAAGGCGTCAAGTGTAGCGGCTTCACTTTAGAAACTACCTACCTACTCCACTACCAACTACGTTTGAGATTATTTTCTAAGGAGTCAGTGGTTTTTTGATGAGGGACTCCATTCCTATTCTTGTTTCTTCTATAGATAATTTTCATAAATAGAAGTTCTCTGATTTTTCTATATACCGTGAGTTTTTTTAATCATTACGATACATAGACAATATAAGTCTCATTACAGACTACATCGACTTAAAGACAAGCGCCAGATCGCACAGCTGGCTGTGAAGTTCCCAGGACACTCAGTAACGTCAGAAGGCGTCAAGTAACTTACCTAAAATGTCAAGTTAATCACCTAGTTTCCACTTCCAGCATCCTACAACCAGCTGTGTCGATTCCTGGGAATGGTTAACTTCTACAAATGATGCCTACCCCACGCAACACACACAACCTCCACTCCATACGCTACTGCATAATACCAAGAAAATAACATACATCCGAATCCATGGACAGAGGAAACTAGAGTGGCGTTCAACCAGACCGAGCAGCAACTAGCAACGGCAACACTCCTAGACCATCCCTCGGCAGAATACCTTCTAGTACTGCGTACAGACGCAAGTGATATAGGCATGGGAGCTGTCCTCCAGCAACAAGCAAATGGAAGACATCTCCAACCAGTCGGTTTTTTCTCCAAGTCCCTCTCCACTACACAGAGGAAGTATGCAACATTCGACAGGGAGCTACTGGCAGCTACGGAACAGTCAAACAATAAATTCAGGGATCAGATGGAAGGACGCACTCTGAAGATTGTTAAAGACCACAACAACAAGATGACAACAGCCTGCAGCAGTACCAGCAAAGGTATCCCGGCAGACTGACTTTAGTAGAAATTGCTGGACACCCCATCTGGTGCAATGCCGTAGGAGGAAACCAACCCTTCCTACCAACATCCCTCCGCCGCGCCGCCTGTTGTGCCAACAAATCCAGGATCAAAAGAACCCAGGAAATGTCATCAAATTCGGAACATTACTTCGTGTAGTTATGCCTGGGATAACAAATTGACTATAGACCGACAGACAGACACGGAACCAAAATTGTTCAGAAAGCTCTGAAACGTAAAAAACAAGTGGAAATTTTGATTTTAGAGGACAACTTGCACGAATACATACCTCTAGCTTACTACCTCCGGTAGTGAGGAAGCAATAACAAAAACTCATCCAAACATTTTTATGCTCATGAATATTAACGTCATACTGATGACGTTTTAACATGAATAATGTTTTTGCGGTGGCCTACCAAAGTCGAAAAGTGCCACGAAGTTTATGTCACGAAATTATGTCTCGAAGATGAGCACAAAGAGGAATGTGATAAAGATGAGCACAAAAAGGAATGTGATAAAGATGAGCACAAAGAGGAATGTGATAAAGATGAGCACAAAGAGGAATGTGATAAAGATGAGCGCAAAGAGGAATGTGATGAAGATTTTCCACACATTTTTTAATATTTTTCATTCAGACTAAGAAAAGGGATAAGGAAAAGGGGAAACGGGACGCAAAAACATTATTCATGAATTATTGTGATGTTAGCCAAAGGCTCAAAGTAGGAGCGAGGCGCGGAGCGCCGTGTTTTTCCTCACTCAAGTACGAAATTAGTGAGATCTCCACAAAAATATGAACCGGTCTAGTCGAAATCGCTGGACAAAAAGGTCTCATAGCTTAGGATGGATTCATAACAGACCAAACATGGAATAGTTACGTATTTCTCTGTGGATCATTGTTCAAGAATCAAATTGATTTAGGTTGAAATGCGAAGTGCATCTGATCGTTCACTTGTAGATAACTGATTCGTTTCCAGGTAAAATTGAACAACCAGACTTGTATAATCTTGTCATTCCGGTTTGGTTTTTAATGGAGAGGAACTTGAAAAGGCATCCAATCACTTGTGAAATTTGTAAATCAGGAGGGCTGTTAGCATTCAGGAGTAGCTGAAGGAAAAAACGAGAAACTGAGAGAGGAAAAAGAAGTGGTAGACGAAAGGGGATGGAGAGTTGGGCAATGGTAGGTGAGGGATGAGGAGGGACTTTGGTGGAAGGACTTAGTTCCGAGCCTAATGAGGTTGCTTCATCAACAATGTTTATTTTTACACAAAACCCAAGAGCGGTCAATTAAATACAAGAGCAGGCAGGAAAACCGCAAGGGAGGTTCTAGTTAGGGTTACTTACCTGAACCAGACTGATTGGGGCCCCTCAAGTACCGCAGAGCCTCTCTCTTCGGCTGGAGGGCAAAACGGGCGAAGCTATGGGAGAAGGGAGGGGAGGGGACAAGAAGAGGGTTTTTGCCTCATGCAAAACCAATGTTATTAGTACAATCACTAATTAACGTTGCTGGTGAAAGGGGGCGCCCCTTGTAGTCGGCTTCTATGAAAAGAAAATAATAATGAACCAACCCCTCCTGTACAACTCGCAAATTAACCCTCAGGTCGATACACGTTTTTACCTCTGGGCCTCCGTGCTTTATATGCTAACGCAGTGAGCGCCTCTAGACGTACTCGTTCGTTCCTTTTTACCCAGTTTCCCCACTCAGTCTGGCCCCTGACAATCCAAATCAGATTTTGACTGAATGTGCTCGACCTCTTTTTTTTATATTTCCTGACCCTAAAGGGTCAAGTTTTTCCTTTTTTCACGATGTGATTATGGAAATTGCAACGAGGTTCTGAAACCACGTAGCATTAATTTGATTGCCGGTCAAGACGAGTCTGGAGTTTTGAATGTGTAAAATCTACGATTTGAGACAGATAACTCGTTTCCAACTATAGGTAAGTATAGAGTTTCCTAGTCAAGATGAATATATTCCCTTCCTACGTTTGTTGTTCATCGAAATGTATTTATCTCAAGCGTGTTTCTTTTCAGCTACCTCACTACCGAAGGTAGAGAACCATTCGAATATCGATCCCTAAATATACTTATCTTCCTACTTAATATCTACCTCTTACATTTGGAATTCACATATTATGTGGGAAGCTACATTAAACATCCGGTCAAGAGTACCCAATCTTTGGATTACAAGGCTCGGCGTATTTAACGTTCGCCCATGCACATTTTCCAATATTGATCCGAATGCCACTACATTCATATTATGAGAACAAGAAGGGCCTCACACCGAACTACCATCAAAATTTCGGATCATTGGTTCGTGTCGTAATGACGGTTCGTATGAATGCGTTCCTAACATGGACGGCCGAGTCTAAAAACTACGGCGTTCAAATTGGTGGGGGGAACCCACGTAAACCCCAAAATTTCATCAAAGA
>JAEMON010000003.1:6267132-6281025 GCA_030264115.1 Lygus lineolaris | reverse complement strand
TATTTTGGTTTCCACCAAATTCTAAAATAAAAAAATGAATGAAATTCTTGATACAGGTAGGTATCTGAAAAAAATCAGGTAAGTAGTCATCTGTAGAAGGATGCCAGTAAATAATTGGTAACCATAGTACGGCTAAGAGGATAATCATACAGAAACGCTGCAAATCATCCCACAACGGTTTATTATTTTCTTCATAGATCACTCAACTGTAAATACCTATCCTATTTGTATATAGTAAGTACCTACCGTAATTATGACGCGAGGATCACAATTCGACGCATACGTACAATGCATAGGCACCTACCTCTCTGGAATTATTATTAACCGAGAGTACTATACTTCTATAGTACTTATTTCATAACGTTATTCAGTAACTAATGAAGCTTACAAGAGTAAGCATGAGTATCAGCGCTATCAGCGCTCCCAGAAGGTGCGTCATTTAGTTCGTTGAAGAAGGGGTCACCAGTTGTAGTATTATTTTTCCTTGCGGTTGGTGTATCTCTGGTAGCTTGTGAGTATTGGGGTGCTCGACTGAAGTATGTGCAGTACGAATCTTCTAGGTATAGTTTGTATGAGTGTACATCCACGGTGAAGGTAGGCAAGGCCAGTCTCGCTCGTACTGGAGTGCTTGCTCGAGGGTTGACTCTGATGTGCCCTGGGGTGCAGGATCGAAGGACGAATTGTGCAAGTCTTGAGGTAGGTGCTGCCGGTATTTGTAGGCAGTCTGGTAGGGTTCGAACCGTGGAGAAAGATACCTTTGTTGGGAATAAGAGAAATCCTGAAATCCTCCGGTACCCTGCACAGGTCCCTGAAAAGAGCCAGTGACCGGAGGCTGTCCTACTGTGTTTGGAAAAGCCGCTGTGCGGTCCCAGTATAGACTTGGAAATTAGCCAGCAGGCACAGCATCTCTAACCTGGGTGTAAGAGTGTTCCTACATTTTTATCTGGGTTTGAACCTCCGGTAGGTGTGTTCGCAGCAGTCAACGGGCTGACAGTAGCCCTGTTGTCATCTGCTAGACAGAGAGAGAAGGTTGGTCCTTCAAGGCAGATCTATAGGAGGTGCGGTTTTCGTCTCTTCTCCACGTCTCGTCTGAGCGTGGATATAGTGCTGCAAGGGTTGACGCTGTTGGTAGGTCGACTTCCCGCAGAACGTTCTGTTCTTGAGAAATAACCACATTCCCGCCTATTGCTAGTCCCAGGAGTGTACTGCCGGCTGGAGTTCTTCTTACGATGGTCTGCGACTTGGAGTTCTTGCAGACGTCCTGATGCATCGGTCCCGAGATAACAGCGGCAGTCATGGGGGCTTCCACATTTCCTTCGTTGATTCTGTTTTTATTTATTCTTACTCCTCATAAGTACTTTGATGGGTTTTCGCCGGTGGTCTTTCAGTTTCATATTTTCTTCTCGATCGTCTCGCATGGTGTGTGTAGCTGTCCGTTCATCCGCGGTCTGCGCCTGTGGGTAAATTCGCCAGAATTTGGCCTTAGCGCGAATGTAAGTTTTCCTTTACTTTTGTCATGAAAGCATGATTTTTGATGATGGTCTTTTCGCTGGGGTCAAGCCAAAATTGTGTCCCCTCAAAAGCGTTACCATGTTTGACATGGTTTCCTTGTTTTTATGGCCGAGCAGTCAGCATACAATTTTGGAATAAATTGAGAGTTTTCAAACGAGTGGATAACGATTTTTGTAGGTGAAAACCGACTGAGTTACACTTCCCTAGTTACGAGGGTTTGACATGAATTTTCTTTCGAACAGTATGTATTATTTTTATAGAGATGGTTTGTTAACTAGTATCAAAGGTGGTAACCAGGGGTTTCCTTTGGATAAACCCGCGTTTTTCTTCTAAAAAACAATGTCTATACGCGTATACATTGTGAAATGGTCGTGGCGTTTGGACCACCTACCTACTCAGTGCAAAAATACATGTCACAATAATCAGTGTGAAGCGTTGATACTCGTTTCCTTAGATTCTGGACACTTTTATCCTCTTTATATTTCGTCTTGTAGTTTTCGATCGTAGGATTTCATGAAGGACTCTTTTGATTGTGGTTATTTATCAATAAATACGCCACAACAAGGTTATTGCTTCAATAACTTAGTTTGCGATGTGATTCGGTATAGTAGCATCGGCTGGGAGTTTGAACAAACTCGATTATAAGTATGTACATAACTCCTGTTAGTTGGTGACGGACCACGGGGAAGCTGTGAGAGGTCAATCGAATGAAATCATTTACCACGAATAAGTCAATTTTCTGTGTTGCTAAATGTTCATTGACTCTTTCTGTGTGTCATCTCAAGTTACATCATTTAGAATTCCTCTCGTGAGATTGGTCCTCTGAGTGTGCCTGTTTTGGTTTGAGAAACTGAAATCTTTAAAAATGTTTGTCACGAAAAAAGTACACAATGGTAGGTAATTTATCTTCAATTTACAAGTTGTTTAATAGGGAATTCCATAATTTACTGGGAAATACACCAATTCTTAGCCAGTGGCTGCAATGTATAATTATAACCCCATCCACCATTCCAAAAGAAATTACCTAGGTCCTAACCTAAGTAATATTATTCCTAACCTAGGTACCTAATTCCTTGTGGTAAGTGCCTATACTTATACCGCTTGGAGCTAGATCTACCCGAACGCGCCCTGTGGTGGATTTTCTCATCACAAACCAGTTGACAAAGCTCAGTAGCGTGGATCTGCTCTTATCGGCCCGATATATACCTAAACCGTTCAAAATTGTGTAGTTTCGCCCATCTCGCATTGTGGGACCTAGGTATATGACGGTATTCTTGAGTTTCGGAAGCATTCAACATCACCACTTCATCCTGGGACCAGGGAAATGAGTCTGCGCAGACGAAAGGGTGTGCCAATTTAATCTTTCTCCAAGATGTGCCAATCAGTGTATGAATGATTTTTTTTATTCATATTATTTTTTTAATGCTAAACCTTCGCAAAATTTTCGTAAATACAGTCTTACTATTTTCTTCGTATTTGAAAGCTTGGTATTGGGCCATATTGTTTCGTGTCGCACTGAAGCGATTTTTCTGAATTCGGCACAGCACTGAAAGTTATTGAAGTAGGTAAGTACGTTGTAACTCTGAATATTACGTAATATAAAGATATAAACAATGCCTGCAAATCACAGATGCTTAGTGGATCCGGATTTGTCCGCCAAATTTCGAACTAAAAGAAGGAGGCATATTTTGCTTCTCACGAGTGTGGTGATTTGAATTTAGTACAGGAATCTGATGTGATTTTTCTCAATTCTGAACCTTTTTGAGTACCCTCCCCAAGCCACATTCGATTGAAATATCCGTTCAATTTGTGTGGTGGATGTCTTAAAACAACTCAGAGTCACAGATCTGCATCCCTCTTCGACACCATCGCTATAGACTGCCTGCAGAATCTATCGCAGTTTGTTGCTTGCTATCTATCATCTATATGAGATCGCTTGAAAATTAAATTTCATGTCGAATAGTTTAGGAGTTTGGCGGACCTACGAGTGGTGCTTGTCCTCGTTTCCGTTGATATGGGTGATTTTCTTTTGGAGAATGTAAACGCAGTCTTTCTTAACCCTAGAAGGGTACCCTGGAGTTTCTACCGTTCGAGTAAAGGTACGCACTCTTCTAGGGTTAATTCCCAGCGAACTCTTTTCAGAGTGACTAAGCCTCTTTTTCCAATATCTGAATATGTACCTATCATTTTGAAACATAATTTAATATTTAAAAATTATATATATATACATAACAATATTACCTACTTCACAGCCACCTACGCAACCCCCTCATATCCCCTAATACCAACTTATCCCAGAAAGACTTCTCTGAAATTTTTTTAAAGTCTGCATTTTCAATCTCTACAACTAACTCCCGAAATTGATCATAAAGCTTTCACGCTGACTTAAAAAAATTACCATGCAGTCATGGTAGACAAATAGGCATGCAATTATAACGTCTGTACGGTAATTGAATGTGGTATGAACAAGGCATTTATGACCGTTTAACACGTAACATCTGGAATCGTGATTGAATATCGGGCGGTATTTCATCGCTATCGCATGTTCGTGAGGCATGAGCCTGGGGCCTTTGGCTTTACATTATAACGTTTGAGGGCCTTGGAGCGTAACATCATACCAAAAACTTGGTCGTTTCAAAAGCGAGAATGCACGCAAATCTGCAATTCTCGTCCTCTTCTTCGCTAGTTGTCGAGTTGCAACGCTCTGGGGAAGACGTGCGCTATGCCTTTTATGAGGTGTCTTAGAGAAGAACCAGAAGAACCGGAAAAGTGAGTTTCACTCTACGATGACTGATTGATTAGTCATCGCTGTAATCGACTTGGTGACAATATTTCACGTAGATACTGCCAATGAATCGTTAGGTATTTTGAGAGAGCTCCAGTCCTGGCTGGGTACACCAAAGAGAGTTTGCGAGGAAAGCGGGTTTACAAGAGGCCGAGGTTTTCAATGAGATTTCCATTTCGAATTGCCCCCGTGACCAATATTGATATCAGCGGATATATAGGGTGTCCAAAATTTGATGGACCAGCCATTCCATTGCGCTTTTTTTGCTGCTTGGGAAAAATCCAAACGGTAACCCCTCTAATTTTTCACGAGATATTTAAACATCACATTTTCGCGCGCCCCACTGGCGCGCTATGGTGCGTTTGGTGCGATAGGTAACTGTGTTTTTTCAAATAAAAACCCCAATTTTTTTAATTGAATATTCAAATTCTACGTAACATTTCATGAAGAAACGACACCTCACTCGAAAATTTGAGTGTGCAAAAACGTTCGCAATTACGCTCCGAATGTCCTTTAAAATCAAGAAATCGAGTTTGTTGGGTGTAGTTAAATATCAAGAATGATGCATGATTTTATTGTGTTTTTCTACGTTGAATAACGTGGTGATGTTGGCTTTTCGATTCAAGGCTCAGAATTTAAAATTGTGATGAAAACGAAAAAAAAAAACAATCTAGGTTGCAAAATTTGTTGACAAAATTTGTCAAAATCTTTTATTTAATCAAACAAATAATACCACCAAGTTAAAATTAATGTATCAATTGATTAGGTAATGTATTATTGTATGATTAAAACCATGTAACATACCTACTTGATAGTTTACTACACCCAAAAACCTCGATTTCTTGCTTTTATAGCACAATTGGAGCGTAATAGCGCACGTTTTTCGGATGAGGGGTCATTTCTTCAGAAAATGTTGTCGAATTTGAATATGCAATAAAATCGGGGGTTTCTATTTGAAAAAACGAAGTTAGTGCGCCAAACGCGCCATAGCGCGCCAGTCAAGCGCGCGAAAATGTGATAATTCAATTTCTCGAGAAAAATTAGAAGGGTTGCCGTTTTGATTTCTTCCTAGGAGCAAAAATAATGGCTGGTTCATTAAATTTCATACACCCTATATAATATCGACCATGACGATATCGAAGCTGAAAAATTGGATACAGAACACCGGATACCGACATTGCGATAATATCAGTTATCTATACCATCCCTATTTCGGGTTCTATTTTATTCCAAGTCAATCAAATCGGCAATCAATATTAATCAGTCAATAATGCACACTAACACAAAACACAATTTGTTCAAGAAGGTTTATAACATGAAATGCGAGTGGAAATTTCGATTTAGTAGGGAATTCACGTACTTCACGGCGCCTCATGTGAGGGAATAATGGACTAATGCACAGCCCGCCCACGCAGGAGTTAATGAATGACTGATGACTCTTTTAGAGGCACCCATTAGTCTCCTTAAATCATCAACCTTCCACGAAATCGAAGGAACTTCCTGAAGAGCACTTACTTGTGAACTCCGGAAGGTGAGTTATGAAGATGCAATGTACCTTCCTACTTACAATTTTTGTTTCGGCCATGTTCCTAACATCATTCCCCTCATAGGAGGTTATATTAGGATTTTCAAGGTAGTTAATATAATTCACTATTCAATATTACGAAGCGGAGATGAACCCAAAACCCACACAATGTCATATTTATACGAGAGAGAGTAATATGGGTTTTTGATCCCCTTGCATTGTGATGCGAGCCCTGGGGAATATCGGGAGGATAGCTATCCAATATGAGTTGGATAAGCCGTAACAGTATCAGAGGTGAATCGCAGCTTGAATATAAAGGATATGATGGGTCAGGAAAACGAATATAACGGTGGGAGTATATAGAATAATTTTTCATCAACAGGGACTATTGTAATGAAACTTCATTGTATAATATGAATAAATTGCATTGTAAACAGAAGAGTTGGATTGACGGAGTAACATAAAGGGTGAAAGTACGAGTATGGAATAGGCTGTTACCTTTGGAAATAGGCACGGGAATTATTTTATCTGTTACTACACGAGACCTTGCTGGATTTCTTCGGGAAATTCGCAAATCGTTCCAGTCCCTCCCCGATTCTAAAACGATTCCTGAAGTTTAAAACTTTTCCAAATATATGTAAATTATGCACTTATTGCTGAGTCTGCAAAAAAATTGCTGAACTGCGTTTCCTCCCTCCAGAGGAAGTCTGCTCCCCCAGTACTCGTGGCATTCCGTGTCTAACGGCTAACCGTGACAGTTATCTCCCTTTACGACTTTTTTCAAGTTTCGTTTTTTTCAATTGTTCATATTATGTATCACTTAAGACGGTATCATCTGACCAACAGAAATAACGAAAGAAAGGTTGAGTTTGTTGGCCAAAATTGTTGGGGTACTCCAAGAGGTGAAATTTTGAAAATTAAGGGTCAACATTTTTTTGACAATTTTCCTTTCATCTATGTGTCTTCTTTCTAGTAGAAATTGGTCGAGTAGTTCCGGAGTTAACCCTATGACAACAAGGTTAAAATTTGCGCTTGCGTAGTAGCTATTACTGATCCAATCCTTACGAAATTCATCGAATATTGTAATGGAGTCAGCCCCCAACTACCTTTCAAATTTGAGCGAAATCGGACGATTAATAACCGATATGTCACAGTTTCAGGAAATTCACGTTTGCCCATTCGTGCACGCTCTTTGATGGCCCCTTTGAAAACCCCTGAGAATTTCATGAAATTCGGACCACTACATATAGTTTTGCCTGGGACCCCAGATACCACAGATAGACCGACAGACAGACGCGGAACCAAAATTGGCCAGAAACCTCTGAACCGTGAAAAGCAAGAGGAAATTTCGATTTTGGGGGCACGAATACATTAGCTTACCACCTTCGGTACCTAGTGTGGAATCAAAATTACCTCCCAAAATCAAATTTGTATTCGCTTTTTGCGTTTCTAAGCGTTCTGAACAATTTTGGTTACGTGTCTGAATGTTTTCAAATTTTTGTTCAGTGCGGTTCTGTTACTAAATTATTGTCCGATTTTGATGAATTACTAAACGATTCTGTACACCCATGTTACAATTAATTCCGCACTGAGGAAGCTGCACACCCACCCAATTTGGCAGAGTTTTGTTAGTTGCAAAAATATGGGTAACTTCCTGGTCGGGTTATAGGCTACAATAAATATTGTACATCCTCTTCCTTTATCGTGGTAAAATTTCATAGGTAGGTGTTTCAGGATTATGCAGGTAGGTTGGTTGAATGTTATTTGAACCTATAAAGGAGGCGGTGAGAACCTAATTCTTAATCTTGGTATCTTCAATTAAACTTGATTCTCCAAGTTGCCTCTTGGGTTCTGTTCTAACCACTACAGCGGTACGATTCCTGGGAGGACAGCTGTCTCCGGTTTCTACGGTACACCACGGGCCTTTATAAACTTAGACTTAACAGAGACACTGGGGATGTACAAAGTGTTCAGTTTATATACGAGTCGAACCTATTCGTTCTAAGTTCAAATGTGGAAGACTGGAGTTGTTAGCTCAATACCAGAAGAACTTACTGATATAGTTTACGTTCAGAAGTTCTGAGTGTCGTAATTCGCTGTAAAACGGAAATGAAGCCCAAGATGCCACAGGCGGGCTCCCCAATCCCAAAGGAACGGGAAATTTCAATTCTATGTTTTGACATCTTTAACTTCTCAGACACGTTTCAGACAGATGAGTTAAGTTGCATTATCCAGGAAATTGCTGTATTCGAAGTTGAATGAAGAAGTCGTTAACTGTCCAGCGTTGAAGCTTATTAGATGGGAGGGTTTTACGACCACCAAGCCCTCATGATAGTGGAGTCAAATCTTATGCTTTCTGACTCTCGGATGTAATTCAGATTCTGGATTCCTGGAATCGTTTGTTAAATGACGATTAGAGAGGGTGTGATAGCTTGTTCCAGAATATTTGTCGATAGTGCAGTGTGAATTCAGAACCTTGTATAATAAAGATACCTACCTGCATATTTGTTGATAGTACCTACATATCGTGTACTAAAATTTGAAATTAAAATCCCGTTAAAAATTTGATTTAAATTTTAAGCAAGAATGATTTCATCCTTTTTGTGAAATTTACGCGTGTTATCATTGACTGTTTGCAAGAGTGTTAACGGGGTGAACCAACCCGAACATTGATGGAATCGGCATGATACAAAGTGTTATGAAAATTTTATATCAGAATATGAATCATAAATAAACTTGAAAACAAGGTCACTGCCATCGGGAAAACCCCTCAGTCCGGGCCCTTGGGAAAAACTCAGCTTTTTGACGTGACCCTAGACGAGAGGGGAAGGGAAGAAGTATATAAGGGACAGCCCTCAGACCAACCTCTACCTATCACTATCTCTCCATTCCTGTGTTGTCCTTTGCAAAACCTATCTCACGGTAAATACGCTAAGACTTCTAAATTTTTAATTCACTAGAAGTAAATACTGCTTCTGAACCGAAATGTATAATGGATGAGGGTATATCCCTTTGGGTCTTATATCATTTTGGTCATAAGCAAAGCCTAGAATATCTAGACAGTACATAAATTCAGTTTCCGAGCCAAGTTTAAAATGGATGGGGTATATCTCCTGGTGTCTTATATTACTTGGTAAAGAAATACCTAGTAGGGAACTTGATAGCAAAATTCTACTACTCTACTATCTATTGTTCTGGATGGGGGTATATCTCCTGGGGTCGTTCAATAGAGAAATAGACTTCATAGAATTTTGCTAATTGCCCTACCTCGAGAGGATTATCTCGGCGAGCAAGCAGCAGCAGGTCGCTGATTACTAGTAATCGCCGGCGTCACCGGAACTCTGCCTCACGAATCAAATTAATTTCGTATAATAATTAACGCTTTCCAATATTTACTACTTCAAACTTATTCAAAAATGTAATTTCTACATACCTACTTTCTTGATTAATCAACATGAATTCATAGTTCTGATATTTAAATCAGCAAACCTGTAGGTGTGAATTCGCGAAATGAATGCTGAGTAGATGCTGCAGAAAAGCACATTTTTCATTTCCTGTTCATCTCCTCCCCTCTCACCGTCTTGAGAGCCTTCCTCGGATTTTTCTTTTTTGTAAAGTCTACCTCATGTTTCCAAAATACCTACGCCTGCTAGGTGGCCAAGAGTCGCCGAAGGATATTACATCTTCTGGAATACACAACTCTCGTCTACAAGCTGGTATTCCAATACCGGTATGTGTCTAACCTTGGGGTGCTCTCCTCAGCTAATTTGATTAATTTCTGTTAAGTACATACCCTACAGAAGAAGGTATTGCTTCAGTTTTTAGGTATCATCATACTTGTTCATCAAGATTTTGGGTTTTTGGAAGTGTGGACTCTGCAACCCTCCTTCAACGCCTGAAGGTGCTGCTACGCCGTGTTCCTCCCTTCTTGGACTATATAGTCTTCCCCTCAGAACTTTTGAGTACCATCAAGCTCTGGTACTTCATAGTATTAATTAATGACCACGGTACCTGTTGATTATTTTGTGAATTTATGTTGGCGGCATTGAGCTTTTCCCCCGTTTTCGGTGTGTGTTCTCGGTGGGCACGTTTTCGTTCTGTTGTTTCACGACGAGGAACTCGAGCAGTTTTACTAAATTAATAAACTGAGTTTTAATAATGTGGTGATCGGATATCCCCCTGTAGGGGAATCCGCCTCCACGTAAGGTTTGACCCAGGGGTGGGGTCTCTTCCCCCACTCCTGGCCAAACAGTACAAAAGCCGCTGCGGATCTCTGAATAAACATGTTCTACATCACAACTTCAACCAGACCTTATTATTTCTATTCTAACCTATTTTCCCTTGCTATATTTTATCTGTTACATGTGCTCTCGACAAATAAGTTTTTTGGTGTTCCATTATTCACACATATAGTTACAGTACCGACGGCCTAGGGACATAAGTATACGACTTAGTACGAAATATAAGTCGATATCTTCCGCATTTTACCGAACTTGAACATCTACATTTCAGTCTGGTCAAGTACCGACATTATTTTCTGTGCAAGAGCCCTGATATTATACTTACTATAAATATATCATTTTATTTTGATTACCTACCACATTTGAGGGAG
This sequence comes from Lygus lineolaris, assembly GCA_030264115.1. Lineage (NCBI taxonomy): Eukaryota > Metazoa > Arthropoda > Insecta > Hemiptera > Miridae > Lygus > Lygus lineolaris. The sequence continues at coordinate 6,270,591 of JAEMON010000003.1, read as the reverse complement.
TTCTCATTCTCCCGTTACCTTTATTTTTCTAGTGGGTTCATTCCCACGCCAACAACATTTACTAACTTTAAATTTTATTTTTGGTATTTTGGTTCCGGAATGTCACAAGGTAGAAACGAAAGCTTGACAGCTGAATATTCTAAATATACATGTATATTCAAAAAAGCAAGAATTATTGTGCCAATAGAAATTGCATTCCCTGTTGAGCACATTTTTAATATAGGCAGGTAATGAATCATACATTACAATAACACCCACGCTTATTTGTGTTGTTACTAAACTCTTCTCTTCCTATACACGTTGTTTTTTCATCCTCCTAAACTAATCGAATTTGCTCCCCGTTGAAGCTGCCTATACCTTGCCGACCTCATGAATAAATTTATTTACCTTCGGTGGGAAGGCTCCAGACTACGGCTTGCCCTTCGTTAATATTTTACTGTTACAATCATCGAGAGAATCCACCACCGCTCTGGCCCTGGCATGACCTCATGACTACGGCGCTATAAAAGAGTCCCTTATTTTGACGAGGTTTATTGCAAGGAAGTTCCAATTTGGCCGTTCATTTCAGAGGAGGAAATTGGTCCCAGGAAGTTGCAATGAAAACGTGTTTTTGTTCTTCTCGAGAGCGGTTTTTATTAGCAAAGTATTGAGGACTCTACGAAAAGACTGGGAAAATGAAGGCTGCTAGAGAATATAATACCAGTCAATATTCTGTTTCAAGAAAAGTATTGAAACTGTCTACTTAGTGGAATACCAAGACGATGAAAATTACATTCCGGTCAATCACGAGGTATTTGCAGGTCGACTATCTTTTCAACGGCTTTGTTGTCTCTTAAGAGTCAGACTAAATTTTGCTTCATTTTATGACGGGACAGGTTTAACATGGACAATAGATTATGTCTGATTTAAACGGAAAAAACCCAGCTGTGGTAACTAAGACTGAAACTTCAGTTGGGTTACTCCCTGGTCCAGTTCAGTGCAAGGATTCGTGACACCCGAGTAGTTTCAAACTTCATAATTTCTTCATACTTCCACTCTCAATCTAGTTGGGACAGGGTGGGTGGATCGAGAAAACTGTCTCATCCAGCAATTGCGAATTACGTATTTATAACTTTTAAATCCTCTATATTTGTATATTATGTCCTATCAAACCCACATCCTTGTATCGTTGCTCCAGTAGTTTTCCCACAAATTCCTTCAAAGAGAGGGCAATATAGGTAGGTATTCTGACATGAAAAGGAGGAAAGCATTTTCTCCAGCTGAGCAGTTTTTGGAAAATTGAGATTTTGAGTTTTGTACCACAATAATCTCACTTTGGGTAGAAAACATGAATTTTTTGCGAAAAGAAACCATATTTTTGACCCAAATTGAGATTTTTATGGTACAAACAGCAAAACCTCAATTTTCCAAAAACTGCTCAGCTGGAGAAACTGCTTTTCTCCTTTGCAGGACAGTATAATTGGCCTATTTGTTTAATGTGTGATGAATACAAATCCAGGAAGTAGGTTCATCATTTGCACAAAAAGAATATGGCAGTTTGCTCATGTTAGTAAATTATCCACTTGACTAAGGAAAAAAATCATCAAATAAAAATGTAACCACTTATTAAGTAGTTGTTGACTGAATAAGGATGCATATTAAACACGTCTGCCTAGTGGGTGTGGACATGATTATTGTATCATCCCCCTCGTATTCGATGACTTGAACAGGAATTTCACGATCATAGGTAGTAATGTGTTTCTCAGCCGACTCACACTAACACGAATAAGAATTTATCCCTCATTATGTTGGCGTTTTTCAGGATTATACACGTTTATAGAAATTCACTTTCGTGTGAAAAAATCCAAATTGACTCGTCAGAGCTGAAATTATTAGAGGACCATCAAGATAGGACCCAACCTCAGAATCCCCAGAAAAAATGTCATTGGCATCGGATAAAAACTGTGGAAGTTATGCGTGTGACAATGATTCGTGGGCCCAAACACCACACACCTAATCCACAAACACAAAGTGAGACAGTGACAAATTTGTTGAAAACCGGCTACAATTCAAAATGCGAGTAATTGAAAACAATTGAATCGTAATTCCTCGTGTAATTTAAAACAAAGCTTCCAACGTTACAAAGCTTCCGTTCCTCGAGAGGAATGTGAAAATGTCATTTAATTCCGTGGTATCGTTGAAAATCCCTCACAACTTGGCGATTACGCACACTGAGTTTCACGCTTCTTTCAGCACCACCAAAAGCGTTTTGTGGTTTCGTTACTGGAGCGATAAGGATGACTAATGCGAAACATGGTCGAGAAATAATCATTTCCAGACATTTCTAATGAACTCTTCTGAATCCATAGTAATTTTGCTTCCGGTTCTACAAAAGTTAGTGGATGCTTTGTCTTCACTTTCGTGAGTTTGGAATTGCTTTTTCTCCGAGATCACTAGCATTTTCCTTCTTACTAGCATTAATTACCTTAGCTTTTTAGTAATGAAAATTTTTGAAAATTTTCTTCATGGAAATCTGTTTAAGACCACTCTGAAACGCTTCCTGAAATGTAACATACATATATATGTATATATATATACCTGCTACCAGCAGGCATACAAAACCTGCTTGGGCTGCTGCTGATATATGCCTGTCTCTTCAGACGATATCTGCCCTAGGGATCGAGATAAAAAATCCAAAACAAATTTTAAAATGTCAATAATATCAAGGATGAGTTCGTTGGCCAGAATTGTTGGAGTACTCCATGGGGTCAAATTTCGAAAATGTAGAGTCAAAAATCGCTAAAAAACGTGTTTTTTGAGGTTTTTGGTGTAAATTACCATCTTAAACAAAAGAACATATGGTATATTCGGAATCAGCGTGGAATTTCCTATAAGAATCACCCACCAAATCGGTTATTACTATTCTTTGAAAATTCTCTCACCAACTCATGCTGCATGAATGGAACTTTTCAACTCGTTGAGTTTCCTATACCCCATATCTAGTTCCCTTCTACTACCGTCTACTCGCGAAGATGTACTGCTAATTGCACACAATCTGGCTCCTTATGGCATTGGAAGGTTAAACTTCAAGGACCAATCGAGCCCAAACAGAGGAACATCAGTCAGTCCTCCTTACAACTACCACTGGTAAGTATAAGACTTCCCCAAAAGCCCCCACTTCCGCAATTGCTTTGTCTGATGTCTGGAACCCCAGTATAAGCAATTAAATCACTGGTTTGTTCCGACTGTGGTGCCCCACATAAGGAGTCCCATAAGGAGTTGATCACCGTTGGTACAGCACCTGATGGGTCGTGAAGCATGTCCACTTTGAAATTGTTGTTTGAAATCCGGTTGACACCCCCTGCATTTTAATTACGAAATTAATTCTTCGCCTCACCACTACTAAATTTTTTGTCCCTTGATTTTGTCCCATGATTGTGTCCCATACTCGTGTCCCAAAACGTCACACCTTATTCCGCT